>CAUYRH010103864.1:0-11086 GCA_963574655.1 Perodicticus potto
GTAAATATGAAGAGGAGAATGTGGTTTGGGACACCCTGCATGGGCGATTTGGTCTGATGTCAATTCCCATGAGAAGAAATTAGGAAACACCTCGGGAGGGAAAGTCTGAGAGCAGCGTGTGGACTGAGAGGCCTCCAGACCCCAGGCCAGCCCTCCTCGGACTCTGAACAAAGCCCCACTGATAGCTGGTCACAGTGCAGCTCCAATTCAGGCACTTAAGGAGAAAACGTTAATATTAGTGATGTTTTCATACCGTGGAAGTGTTACAGGAAACATCCTATTGGATGTGAACATAATTCTTCTCAGGAGACCAATTACCAAGGAGCGACTGCTTTTCAGTCTTGGTTGTGCAATAGCAGAACCCCCACAGGGGTGTCCAACCTTTCCTGTCTGCCGCACATCAGAAGAAGAGGAGTTGTCTTGGGCCGCATGTTAAATACGCAAACAGCAACAAGTACTGACAGACCACAGCAACAAAACTCCACGCTTACTTTCTGTGACATCTAACACCACAGGTGAGCAAAGCAGGCCTCACCTGATGGCACGTGGCCCGCAGGCTGCAGGCTGGACACCTCCACAGAAGGCACATGCTGTCCGCCCGCCGGTAACAAGGCAAGGAGCCAGTGTTTACAGCAAGAACAAGACTCCAGAGCTGGAGCTGGGCACAGATGTGTGATCTTACAGATGTGAAATCATAATTAAGAAGAAGACAAACAGATTTTCTTAAAATAGCCCACATTAGATTTCTTTTTATATTCATACTTGTTTTACAAACTGTTCTGCTGGCTTAGTGGCAGCCCTGTACATGACCGATAGACTCCTTGAAAATGAACATATTAAATTTTATTATCCCTCCCAGATGTTAGGCAATTGGAAGTATAAATTAAAATGAACGATATGCATTAAAGCTCATTTTCTCTTTCTTCTGCTCAGTGCCTGCAGACCAGTTGCCTGGCGCGCTAGAGGCCCAGCCGGGGGCAGGTGCTGCTGGGCAGTGCCCAGGCTTCTGCTGTTTTAACGCCCTCTCTCCACCAGCTTCTCCCCTCGCGGTCTTGGCCGGGCAGCTCATAATCTCTCTCCTTCACGGCCACCGCTGCTTCCTGACCGGATGTTCTGTATCAGCCGCCACCCCACACCTCTCTGGACGCACACACGTGCCCGCACCCAGAAGCACACACTCATCTGCACACGGGCACACGGGCACTGTGCACTGTCCCCGTGAAAGCAGGCGTGTCACCTCCGGGTGAAAGTCTGAGTGCACCGTGTGGACTGAGGCCTTTCAGACCCTAGTCCGGCCCTGCCTGGACTCCGAGCGAGGCTCCACTCCTAGCTGGACATACAGTGCAAAGCGCCCAGCACCCTGGTCTGGCTTCCTGACTCTCCCGAGTGTCTGTGTGAACGCGCCCTGTGTCCCGCTACAGCCGTGCCCTGAGGCCCCCTCCTCCTGGGCTGCAGCCTGCCTCAGTCACCACCCTCAGGACTTCTGCAGCAGTCCCGGTGGGGCTGGCCGGGACAGCAGGAGCAGGGCAGCGGCCCCCACAGGGAAGGAATCGTCACCTCATGAAGAGGAAGCTCGGTGCCCTTCCCATAGCTCTCACGGGCTTCTTAGAGAGAACGAACCTGGCTCCAGTTCACAGTTTTGCCTGGAGGCAGCCAGAACATCTTTACGCTGAGTCTCCACATGTCAGTCTGTATCGCCCAGGTCAGCACAGAGAGAAAGAGACGGGCCGCTTCCAGATGTTTCCTTTGTTGCCACCTGTTTCTTCCACTCAGACTTTCAAGAAAAGAGAAGGAAAGGCTTCAGGTGAGCAGGGCACAGGGATGGGCCCTCAGCAACAAGAGAACAGAGAGAGGATGGGGACCGCACACCAGCGTCAGTGACCAGCAGCGAGGACTGGCCGGGCAGGTGCGGAGCGTCAGCGTGGCGGCTGGGGGGCTGTGCTGCGTGCTGTGCTGGGGCAGCTGAGAGAAGCCCCTTCACGGTGCCTGCAGAGTGCAGAGCCCACGCCCTTGCTCCACAGCACCCCCCTACCCCCGAGGACACTGACCCCACACATGCTGCTCTGTGGACAAAGGAGAAGGCCTTGTCTCTGAAAACCACCAGGGCAGGTGTGGTTAGGGAAGTGGCCTTCCCTCAGGCTTCAGGGACCTGGGTCTTTTCCTCCCCTGGTAGCACCATCTCTAAGGTCGCCAGTACCCTCTGGCGGTGCCTCTGGTAACTGGTGGGCACAGTAGCCTGGAGCTTGACGGGGGCCTTCCTGAACCAGGCCACACCCTGGTCCCCATGGCACCCTGACGTCCCCGGGAGCTGGGAGATGTAGTCCAGCTCTGTGCCCTTGACAAACAGGAAATGGCCCTAATTAACATCCCTCCATAAGAGGGAAACTCCCTTTCTCCCTTCTTAATTTTAAGTAAACTTGATTCTAGAAAATGAAGATGGCAAATGGAGACACTCCTAGAAGTTAATAGAATGTGGACACAGTGGACCCTGCATAGCTGACCACCTCCTCAAGTTGACCTAATCATCGTAGACCAGACACCGTCCACGTGACTGTCAGCACAGTGGGCCTCGCTCCTTCCCTCGACCACCTCCGTATGTTCACCAGGTTGTTGCTGTCCCTCGGGTGGTCGACTTACAGAAGTTGTACTGTAACTGAGAAAAACTATAAACTCTCTGACTGAAAAGACACTTGAGAGAAACAAAATAGCCGAAGAAGCAGGAACAGAACAAGTTGAACAAATTCAAGTTGGATTCAAGTCTATAGATCTCATTTCCTGTATGAAAATTGTTTATAAATGTAAACAATTCCACTACGTTATCTAAGCGAGGCTTTACAAAGCATAAAATAAATAAATTACTTGGATCTGAAAGGAAACTAGATAATTACAGACGAGAGCTCTGGATACGGTTGGGACAGACACACACAGAGAAACATTAGGGACTGGAATTGTTGCTTGCGCCATATTTGCACTTTAACATCCCCAGAATGCTGACAGATAGCTTCAGAATGATGCAATTTAAAATGATGCACAGAGTTTGCCCATTTCTTAATGATGCTTAACATGATGCAGAAAACGAAAAGCAGCGGAAAGGAATACACACGTCAGCCGGATGCAGAGAAACGTGAACCACGCCGTGGCCCCGCTGCTAGCACGGGTGGTCTGTTACTCTGTCCTCATGGACGGCTCTGGGGGCGCTGCGCCTCCAGACCACGTGGTTTGAGTTCCCCACTGGGGTGATGGATTTGAACTGGTCTGGCCACACTTTTTCACCCAGTCAGCCCTGTTTGTGACCAAAGGATGTGTTTGTGAAAGAGCTTGATGTTGTCAGGGGTGAGAGCAGGGATCAAGGACAGAGCAGAAAAGAAAAATGGTCCCCACAGGCCTCAGCACATTCTAACCTGTGAAGCCAAGAGCCTCGCTTGCCTGCAGCCTGAGGGCAGAGGCCACCCCAGGGACCTCTGGTGTCACCGTGGCTGTATCCACACGGGCTCACAGCTGCCACACAGATGCTGCGAAGCACAATTCTGGGACGTGGAGAATCCAGCAGACCAGAGAGGACAGGTCAGACCCCTCCGCAGCATGACCCTGAAATCCACGTGAATGTTTATTGTAAACATTATTTTCAGAAAAGTTTATTCAACTTTTGCTGTTTTCTCAGAGGGCTAAGGGAAAGCAAGAAAGAATAAAACCTTTGATTAAAGCATATCCTATTCCAGACATTTTCATAATAGGGAATTTGTGTTTTCTTGACATAGAGGTGGTAAACCAAAAAGTAAAGCCACAGCAATTGCCAAAGGGAACTCACAATCTACATAAAGTGTATCTTTTTTAATTATGTCACAAAAAATTAACAATATAGTTTGACATATCCTGAATATTTTGAAAGAAATCAAAACTTTAGGGAGGGGGCAGTGACTAGCTGCAAACACTGGAGAGACTGGAGGATTTTTGAAGTTCTATTTGGTAGAAAAATAAAGGAAGAAATCCTTCCTCCCCTCCTTCATACTGGAATATATTCAAAATAGTGAATTATTTTATGAATATTCATTCTCCACTAACAGAGAATGGAAAAGGGCCAAAGCAGAGACCTGCCAAGGCATGAGATTAACAACAAAAAACTGGAAGACATGAGATTTATTGTATATAAAAAGCAGGGAAATAGGACAGTGGATTCCAAGTGAAAAGACATTCCCACATAAATTAAGGGCTTTTAAAATTTAAGGTGCTCTTTCAATAAGTATCTTAATATAATTTGACCAAATTTAAAAACAAAACAAATTCATCATCAAAAACAACGACCTTTAAAAACATGTTTTATTGATCAGACATCTGCTGTGTACCAAGGGTTTGGGAAGTTATGTAGGAACCACTGTCAATTTTCAATATAAACATTTATTACAACATTTATGTAAGCATTTATTGGCCACCATTCTGACTAAATATGCTTATAAAATCCTAATCCTCTATATGAATGTGAATTACAGTGAGCATCTGAGAGTGTCCCGGAATCTGTGCTCAGGGATTCTGTGCACACAGGACTGTCTCGGAGCCTGCGCCCTCCCTACTAGGTAAGGGCATTTAGGAGGGTGAGCTCAACACACAGGCCCATTTTATGCCCATTTCTGGAAGGCAGGCAAAAACACTTGTATTTGTCTGGCGCATGAGCTACAAAGAGGTTAATACAAAAACTCTATGCCCAGAGTATTTTGGGGGGGGAGGGAAATGGACCAATATCTGGAATCACACAACCTCCCTTCACTTAATTAGGGCAAAATAGATCTCTTGAACAGACTAATATCAAGCACCGAGATTGAAGAAACAATAAAAAAGTTAAAAAAAAAAAAAAAAAAAAAGGTCTGGACCAGACAGCTTCACATCAGAATTCTATCAAACTTTCAAAGATGATCTGGTACCTATAGTGCAGAAGCTATTCCAAAACATTGAAAGGAAGAAACCTTCCCCCAACATGTTCTATGAATCAAACATTATCCTCATACCAAAACCAGGAAAGGACCCAACTAAAAAAAGGAACTACAGGCCAATTCCATAATGAATATCAATGCAAAAATACTCAATAAAATCTTAGCAAATAGATTGCAGCTACACATTAAAAAAAATAGCACATCGGGACAGCGCCTGTGGCTCAGTGGGTAGGGCGTTAGCCCCATATACGGAAGGTGGTGTGTTCAAGACCAGCCTCGGCCAAACTGCAAAACAGAAAAATAGCCGGGCGTTGTGGCGGGCGCCTGTAGTCCCAGCTACTTGGGAGGCTGAGGCAAAAGACTCACCTAAGCCCAGGAACTGGAGGTTGCTGTGAGCTGTGTGACGCCACAGAACTCTACCAAGGGTGATAAAGTGAGACTCTGTCTCTACAAAAAATAAAATAAATAAATAAAATAAAATAAAATAAAAATAGCACATCACGATCAAGTAGGCTTCATTGCAGGGATGCAAGGTTGGTTTAACACATGCAAATCCATAAATGCAATACACCATATCAACAGAAGCAAACACAAAGACCATATGATTCTCTCAATAGATGCAGAAAAAGCATTTGACAAAATTCAGTAACCTTTTCTAACAAGAACACTTAAGAAAATAGGCATGGATAGTACATTTCTTAAACTGATTGAAGCCATCTATGATTAACCCACAGCTAACATCATACTGAATGGAGTAAAATTAAAAGCTTTTCCACTTAGAACTGGAACCAGACAAGGATGTCCACTATCACCACTGCTATTTAGCACAGTGTTGGAAGTTCTAGACAATGCAATCAGGCAAGAAAAGTAAATAAAGGGCATCCAAATGGGGGCAGAGGAGGTCAAACTCTCCCTCTTTGATGATAATATGATCCTATACTTATAGAACCCCAGAGACTTAGCCACAAGATTCCTGGAAGTGATCAGGAAATACAGTAAAGTCTCAGGGTATAAAATCAATGTCCACAAATCAGTAGACTTTGTATATGCCAATAACAGCCAACTTGAGAAGCAAGGCGAGGACACAATTCACTTTAAAGTAGCTTCAAAGGAAATGAAATACCTGAGAATATACCTAACAAAAGAGGTGAAGGACCTCTACAAAGAGAATTATGAAATCCTAAGAAAAGAAATAGCAGAAGATATCAACAAATGGAAGAATACACGATGCTCTTGGCTGGGAATAATCAACATTGTTATAATGTTTATACTACTTAAAGCAATCTATACATTTAATACAATTCCCATTAAAATACCAGCATCATACTTTGAAGAACTGGAAAAAATAGCTCTTTATTTTGCATGGAAACAGGAAAAAGCCTGAAGAGCCAAGGAAATTCTGAGTGATAAAAATAAAGACAGAGGCATCATCCCACTCGTTTCAGATTATATCACAGGTCTGCAGTGATCAAAACATCATGATATTGGCGCAAAATGGACGTATGGAACAGAATAGAAAGAGAATAGTGGCTGCATAATGATGTGGGAGGTGAGCCACCCCCGGGAGCCTGCCATGGTGGAATTCTGGTCCCCAGGGGAAGGCTGGACAGAAGCCCAGTGTGGCCCAGAGGGGAGAGGTGAGCTGCAGGGTGGGCTTCACCACCCACACCCCATCCTACAAGCTCCACATCCACCCCGAGGAGGGAGCTGAGACTCCACTGCCTCTCAGCGACACTGCCAAATGTATGGGAGATTTAGGGCTAAACAGTAAATCTACGTTCCTTGCTTGATTTGAAACATGTGGGGACCTGGGATGTAACCAGCTTGTGTACAACAGAAAGACAGGCAGAAGATGACAGTTTTTATGATAGTGACATTTGCTCCTACCACAACAATTAGTATCTGGTGGAGACCAGGCCCCCAGTGTCTGTCACTTTCAATATCAGTTTGTTATTCAACATCATAAACTCTCAAATCGTGTTGTTGGCTACGAGGGCTGGGGACCTTCGGGATATTCCCATGCTGGGATCAGGCTCAGGCTGGGCATTTTCCTTTCCACAGGGAACTGCGCCTTATCTGCCTGGCGAGGAGCAGGAGCACCGGGCTTGTGTGCCTCCCGCCTTCACTCTGACACGTCTCCTTCCTGGGCGTGCGGCTAAGGGCTCCTCCTCACCTGCATAGAATGGGGGCTCCATCTCCAAGAAACCGCCCACACAAAAATGCAGGCGTCCCCTGGCCCCAGGCCTGGGACTCGGGCTCAGCCAGGGTGAGGTTCATGGCAGCTTTGGGTTCAGATGCCGGCGGAGGCCAAGAGGACAGTCTGCTGAGTGTCCGAGAGATCCTCTTTTGCTGGGAATTTGTTCCCAGAAGGGCGTCCGTGTCACCAGTCTCTTTCTCCGCCACATAAAGAAAGAAGAAAAGGAAGCAGGGAAGGAAGAAGGAAGGGAGGAAGGAGGGAGGGAGGGAAGAAGGGAGGAAGAGATGCCAGTGTTTATTTGGGGTCCAGGCAGTGGGTCGAGGCAAAGGGAAGCTTGCCTTGGGGTGAAGGAAGCCTCTGGAGCATGCTGGCTACAGAACACTTAAATTCTTATGAGGTTAGATATGGCGCCTTCTCCCTTAACGTCGCTGCCTAAAGCCTTGCTCAGATTTCCTCTTAAAATACATACAAGTGCCATTAAATTCTCCACATCTCTGCATCACATCTTGTCTACATCTCTGCAATATACCAACCGAGGGTACTTCAACAATTAGACATAATTAACATCTGTGGTTTTATTAAAGTCATATTAATTTCCTGAGTTAAATAAACAACAAGAAAGTGCCAAAGCACAGATAAAGCTGTAATCACTGAATCCGGACCTTCCAACCGACAAAAGCGCATGGGGATATGGAGTGAGTTAAAATCAGATGTTACAGCCACGCAGCAAAGAAAGCTGAAGGGGACACGCTTACAACATGTTCTCAGTCTTAAAAGTCTGAAAATTGGATCTTTTAATATGTCCACATCTAAATTCAATCAAGTCAATATAGTCTTTTGATAATGTAGATCTGTTTCTGATGTTAAAATATCTAACAACTCCGTGTTAATAACTGTGACTTTACATGTGAGAAACGTGCTCTTGCTTGAGTCTCTAAAGCCCAACGCAATATAAAAGAAAGATTGTACCATTGTTACTGGGGCTTTCCATGTTTATTTAATAGACTTTTCAATGCTATGTAATTAGTAAGCTATGACTAGATCTTTCCAAAAGAATAGAAACAAAGGCTAAATTTCAAACGACAAATATGACTCCAGGAAAGACTCAGGTGATGTGACTGAGCCCCATATCAGGGTTGGGACCCTACACTTCTCTCTGCTTCTATATCCCAGTGAAATTCTAGGAGTAGTTCGAAGTCTCAGGATATTTCTGGGGATTTTCTAGGCTGAGATTGGCACACACCTGCACAACCCTTCACCCACCTGCACACACACACCGTAGATGATTAAACAGAGCAACAGGACAGCTGACAAGTGATAATGTTTGTCCAGAATGTGTGTGGGAAGTGGGACCCAGGAGGGATGATCTTTGACGTGAATGACACTTTACAGGTTCACAAATGAGAGTGTAAAGTGTCCTCTCCTAATCTCTAAGAAACCAGCAGCCCAGTGCCAGCAGGAGAGAATGTGTTGTTCAGCCACCTCAGAGGTGTCCCGAGGCCAAGGGAATCCGCTATTTTATCACATATTGCTCACTGTAGATTGTATGTTCACTCTTTTATTAGACAATATTGTATAGATTTTTAATAATTTTGCCTGGAAATTTTTAAGATAAAATATTCATTCCATTGCATTTTTCTTAGTAAAAAATTAAATTCTACCCAGATGAAATACTCAGGGTCTAAAGATTAAGAAACATGAATTAATCTAACGAGAGCATTGTAAGTATAACTTTGAAAATAACATAACTCTTTGAATTCTAATTTCTATGCAGTTGATGACATAGCTCATCAGTGAGGGTACAATTTTCTTTTAAGTTGTATATATGAGCAAGCTGACAACTTACTGGACCACAGAGGAGCAGACAGGGACAAGCTGCCTTTGCAAGACATTAGCATAAATAAACATGAGGGAAGGCTTCCACTTCCTGTCAGGAACTCTATTTACCCTCCTACCTGAAGAACAACAACAAAAATAGACAAACGTATGAAACACACATTGTAAAGAAAGAGGCATCGAGTCGTGATGGGCAAGGGCCCTGAGGGGAGAAGCCAACCAGTGGGCCCTGTACTCACCCGGGTCACTTCCCTGAGGACTCCAGGCAAGTGTCCTAGAAACCACCAGAGCTCCGAGCAGAGGAGAAGGCAGCGAGAGTTCATGGCACAGAGTGTGGCAGAGGCCCAGGCACAGGGAGAGGCAGGTGCACAGAGCGGCCCGTGCACAGGGACAGGCAGGTGCACAGAGCGGCCCGCGCACAGGGACAGGCAGGTGCACAGAGGGTCTGCGCGCAGGGAGAGGCAGGTGCACAGAGCGGCCCGCGCGCAGGGAGAGGCAGGTGCACAGAGGGCCCGTGCAGGGAGAGGCAGGTGCACAGAACGGCCCGCGCACGGGAGAGGCAGGTGCACAGAGGGCCCGTGCAGGGAGTGGCAGGTGCACAGAGCGGCCCGCGCACGGGGAGAGGCAGGTGCACAGAGCGGCCCGCGCAGGGACAGGCAGGTGCACAGAGCGGCCCGCGCAGGGAGAGGCAGGTGCACAGAGCGGCCCGCGCACAGGGAGAGGCAGGCAGGTGCACAGAGCGGCCCGGTGCACAGGGAGAGGCAGGTGCACAGAGGGCCCGTGCACGGGGAGAGGCAGGTGCACAGAGGACCCATGCACAGGGAGAGGCCCACACACAGAGCAATCAGAGCCCAGCAGAGCAGGCAGCTGAGAGCTGCTGAGCATGTCCTGCAGGGGACCTGAGAGGCTGAGGACGGGGCCACCTGGGTGCGTCCAAGGAACTGGCGCCAGGCGCTCACACAAGTCTCAGAGGAGTGCCTATACCTGTCAGCCAGACAGGAAACACTCAGAATTTATCTGGGACTGGCCAAAATACTTGGACAGGTCTTGTCTAAGTCACAAACAGCAATTAGGCCTAGATCAGTGCTTTTCAGTCTCAGCACCACTGGCACTTGGTCTGAATAATGATTTACTGTAAGAAGTTTGTACTATTTCTGTGTGTACCAGCACCCTAATCTCTCCAGCAGATGGCTGATACTTTAGCCATTGCCAAGTGACTCTTGGGTAGAAAAATTATCCCAGTTGCAAGCCACTGTCTTAGTGTGATAACTGTTTCAGGCTTGTACACCAGCAGTCCCTAACCCAGGCTGCAGACAAGTACCAGTCAGTGGCCTGATAGGAGCCAAGCCACTGAGCTTCACAGCCTGGGCCGCACTTCCTGTCCCATCCCCCTGCCCTGCTCCATGAAAAAATCATCTTCCTTGAAACCGGTCCCTGGTGCCGAAAAGGTTGGGGACCCGTGCTGGAGGACATGAGCACATCAAACTGTGTCTAAGCAAATTAATGGCATCCCAAGGCAAGTCTCAAGAACATTTTTAAGAAAGCTGAAGAACTCAGCACACAAAAAAGTCAAACCAAAATATCTTGCATCAAATAACAAGTCACCAGTTTTTAAATTGAAGGTAAAATATGTGACATCAAAATTTAAAAAAGCAGTAGGTTTTAGAACTAGAGTTAACAGAGGTTTTAGAATTAGAAAATAATCTTAAAACACCTATTACTCTGCTCCACATGTGCAAAATACTAAGTGGAGACAATGATGGGTTTTAAAAGACACAAGCCAAGATTTCTTACAGATGAAAAGTATAATGTGTGAGGTCATAAAATGCCGTGGATAGGAATAATAGCACATCAGGTTTCACAGAAAAAAAGGCTAACACACTTGGAAACATCTTAGTAGAAACTGTAAATAAAACACAGAAAAAAGATAACTTAAAAACAATCCAAGCATCAGTGGCCTCTAGAACAAATGCAAAAAGAATAATATACAAGTAATTAAAGTTCCTGAAAGAACAAGGTTAGTAAAAGGAGGAAGGGGGAGAAGAGGAGGGGGGGGGAGGGGGTGGGGGCGGAGGGGGTGGAGGATGAGGGGAGGGCGGAGGGGGGGGGAGCGGGGGTGCGTGTGGTG
>CAUYRH010103865.1:0-22301 GCA_963574655.1 Perodicticus potto
GAGAAATGAATCCATATTCAATAAATGGTGTGGGGAGAACTGGATGATCACATGTAAAAGACTAAAAGTGGACCTGTACTTTTCACCACTTACAAAAATTGATTCAAGATGGATAAAAGATTTAAATCTGAGGTATGAGACGATAAAAGACCTAAAGAAAGTATGGGGAAAACAACTGAAGATATGAGCCTGGGGAAAGATTTTATGAAGAAGACCTCCATAGCAATGGCAACAATGACAAAAATAAATAAATAGGACTTAATTAATCTGAAACTCTTCTGTATAGCTAAGGAGATGACAACCAAAGCAAATAGACAACCTTCATATTGGGATAAGATATTTGCATATTATGAATCAGACCAAAGCTTGTTAAGTAGAACCTACAGAGAACTTAAGTTAATCAACAACAAAGAAAGAACCAACAATCCCATATTTCACTGGGCAAGAGACATGAATAGTACCTTCTCTAAGGAAAACAGACGAATAGCTAGTAAACATACGAAAAAATGCTCATTGTCCCTAACCATCAGAGAAATGCAAATCAAAACCACCCTGAGATATCACCTAACCCCAGTGAGAATGGCCCACATCACAAAGTCTCAAAGTGACGGATGCTGGCGTGAATGTGGAGAGAAGTGAACACTTTTACACTGTTGGTGGGTCTGCAAACTTTTATACTTTTTATACTTCCTTTTTTGGAAGGAAGTATGGAGAAGTACTAAGTTCCTCAAAGAACTCAAATTAGATCTCCCATTTGATCCTGCCAGGCATCTACCCAGAAGAAAAAAAAGTCATTTTATCATAAGTACATTTGCACTAGACTGTTTATTGGGAGGCTCAATTCACAATTGCCAGCCTAAATGCCCACCAACTCAAGAATAGATTAACAAGCTGTGTTATATGTATACCATGGAATACCATTCAGCCATTAAAAAAGATGGAGACTTTACATCTTTTTCATCAATCTGGATTGAGTTGGAACACATTCTTCTTAGTAAAGCATCACAAGAATGCAGAAGCAAGAATTCAATGTACTCAATTCTAATATGAAGGCAGAATAGATGATCTAATAAAAGGTGGTGGGTAGGGGAATGAAGGAGTGGGAAGAGGGAGGGGGATAGTGGGTCATGGGGCGTGGCACATCTCTTGGGGGCAGGAAACAATGATAAGAGGGAGTTTACCTAACAAATGCAATTGTTGTAACCTAATTCTTTGTACCCTCACTGAATCCCAAACAACAACAACAGAAAGAATGATTTTAGCTCTGGGAATTTTGTAAACGCAGGTTAAGGAAGTTTCCTTTTATCCCTAGTTTTCATCTCAAAAGGAGGTTAAATTTGGCACATGCTTTTTGCATCTATTCAGATCACTAAATGACTTTTTTCTTTTAGTCTGTGGATATGATGAGTTACACTGATTTTCAAATGCTGAATCACCCTTAAATTCCTGGGATAAATTGCATTTTGTTATGTTGTATTACACTTTTCTTTACTGTTTTTTCTACGTTCCATTTTATAGATGTACGCTTTTATCTCTTGCATGTTCTTCTTTCTGCTTGCTTTAAGTTTGATTTGCTTTTTTTGTCCTCTAGTTTTCTAAAGTGGAAGCTTCGTTTGTTAATTCAACTCCTTTCTGTTTTATAGTATATTTATTGCTACACATTTCCCTCTACTGACTTTTCTTTTTCTTTTTTCTATTTTTTTTTCCTGAGACAGAGTCTTACTTTGTTGTTTTCAGTAGAGTGCTGTGGTGTCATAGCTCACAGTAACCTCTTTGTCTTGGGCTCAAGAGATCCTCTTGCCTCACTCTCCCAAGTACCTGGGACTGCAGATGTCCAGTATTTTTTTCTTATTTTTGTTGTTTATTTGTTTGTTTTGTTTTATTTAGAGATAGGATCTTACTTTTTGCTTAGGTTTATCTCAAACTCCTGAAGTTCCAGCAATCCACCCACCTTTGCCTTCCAGAGATTACACGTGTAAGCCACCATGCCCAGCCTCCCTCTAATTATTAATTTACCTGCTTTCCACAAATCTTGATGTCCTGTGTTTTCATTTTAATTTGATCACAAATATTTTCTAATTTTCTTTGTGGACTTCTCTTTGAAACATGGGTTTTTTATAACTGTGTGGTTTAATTTCCAAATATTTGGACATTTCCAGATAGTTTTTGCTTTATACACTTGAAGCTATGTTGTTAGAATCATGCTAATTTAGATTGTTATATTTTCTTTCTTTCTTTCTTTTTTGATACAGAGTCTCACTTTGTCACCCTCGGTAGACTGCCATGGTATCACAGCTCACAGCAACCTCCAGCTCTTGGGCTTAGCTGATTCTCTTGCCTCAGCCTCCCAAGTAGCTGGGATTATAGGCACCTGCCACAATGCCCGGCTATTTTTTTGTTGCAGTTTGGCTGGGGCTGGTTTTGAACCCGTCACCTTCAGTATATGGAGCCAGCACCCTACACACTGAGCCACAGGCACCGCCCTGTTATATTTTTTTGATGGGTCAACTCTGTTATTATGAAATATCCCACTAGTTGTGGTGGTTCTTACTTTGAACTATGCTATTTCTCCCATTAATACAGCTAAAATGGCTTTCTTTCAGTTCTTGTCTGCATGGGATAATTTCTTCCATCATTTTACTTCCAACTTTTTTGTATCCATGTCTTTGAAATGGTTCTCTTGTAAGCAGCAAATAATTGTAGTTATTGTTAAGTCAGTCTGACAACATAATTGACATGTTTTGCCTCTTTATTTTTACTGTTATTGTTTATTTAATTCAGTTTAAATCTTCATCTTACGGTTTGTTTTCCATTTATTTCACCTCCTTTATGTTCCTTTTTATTTTCTTTTATTCTTTCTTTTGAAATAAGTAGTTTATTATTATTATTTTTTGTTGTTGTTGTTGCAGTTTGTCCGGGGCTGGGTTTGAACTCAACACCCTCGGTATATGGGGCCAGCATCCCACTCACTGAGCCATAGGCACCACCCAATAAGTGTTTTTATTATTCTATTTCTCTATTAGCTTATATACATCCTTTTAGTATTTTTTCTACAGTTTACAACATTCATCCTTAGCTTAAAGACTGGCATATTTAAGTTCCTTGGTCACTTTCTACATATCGGTAAAATTTGGGAAATACATACTAACTTCCCAACTTAATCCCTCCCACCTTTGTTGTTTCTGTTGTCTATTTAAATTCTACATATATGTGTATGTGTATGTATAAGTATATATTAATTTCACAAATCACTGTTGTTCTATACAACCAATGTTTATTAATAGTTACTCACATATTTTACCATTTCATCCCTGTGTCTCTATGCTTCCATCTAAAATCATTTTTCTCTGCCTAAAAACTCCATTTAGTATTTTCTTTAGTGCAAATCTACTGCTAAAGAAATCTCTCAACTGCAATGTGCCTTTAAAGCCTGGGCGCAGTGGCTCACCCCTATAATCCTAGCATTCTGGGAGGCCAAAGTGGGTAGATTGTCTGAGCTCAGGAGTTCAAGACCAGCCTGAGCAAGAGCAAGACCTCGTCTCTAAAAATAGCCAGGTGTTGTGGTGGGTGCCTGTAATCTCAGCAACTCAGGAGGCTGAAGCAAGAGGATCTCTTGAGCCCAAGAGTTTGGAGGTTGCTGTGAGCTATAAAACCACAGCAGTCAACTGCAGGGTGACTGAGTGAGACTCTGTTTCAAAGAAAAAAAAAATCTTTATTTTGCCTTTATTTTTGAAGGATAATTTTCAAGGCGTAGAATTCTAGGAAGGCAGTTAATTTTTTTCAGTGCTCTTCTGGCTTCTATTGCTCCTGGGGAGAGGTCAGCCAAAATTCCCCTTTTGCTTCTTTCATGGTAGCATGCCTTTCTGTTTTTCTTTTGGCTGTTTTTAGGATTTTCTCCTTTATTTTACTTGGCAGCAATTTTATATGCTATACATGGGCGAGTTTTTATTCATACTGACCCATCTTAGGTTTGTAGAGCTTCTCAATCTGTTACATGATTTTTTTTTTTATATCAGTTTTGGACAATTCTTGGCTATTATATTTTTAAATATTGTTTTGCTCCATCATTTTTCTCCTCTACTTTTTTTTTTTTTGGAGACATGGTTTTGCTCTGTGCCCAGGCTGGAGTGCAGTGGTGTCAACATAGCTCACTACAACCTCAAACTCCTGAGCTCAAGCAATCTTCCTGCCTTAGCCTCCTGAGTAGCTGGGACTACAAGCACACACCACCAGACCTGGTTAGTTTTTCTATTTTTGGTAGAGATGGGATCTCGCTTTTGCTCAAGCTGGTCTTAAACTCCTGACCTCAAGCAATACTCCTACCTGAGCCTTCCAAAGTAGTAGATTATAGGCACAAGCCACCATGTCCAGCCCTTCCTCTACTTTTGAGACCTCAATATGTTTGATATTTTCCCTGTGTTTTATTAAAAATATGTACTTTATGAAAATGACCTTTATAAAATTAATAAAAGGCTATGGTAGAGGCCTGAACTCTGCAAAGGTATAAGCACAGTTTAAAAAAGGACATATGGGCTCAGCGCCCGTTGCTCAGTGGTTTGGGCATCAGCCACATACACCAGGACTGGCAGGTTCAAAGCTGGCCTGGGCCTGCTAAACAACAATGACAACAACAACAACAACAACAAATAGCTGGACATTGTGATGGGTGCCTGTAATCCCAGCTACTTGGGAGGCTGAGGCAAGAGAATTGCTTGAGCCCAAGAGTTTGAGGTTGCTATGAGCTATGACATCACAGCCCTCTACCCAGGGTGAAATATTGAGACTCTGTCTCAAGAAATAGATAAATAAATAAACAAGAATACATAGTAGTATGTCTGTAAGATGACCACTCAAGGAACTATAACAAACTGGCAACATAAAGGTGATCAACATAAGAAACTAGGCCTACTGTACCTATATATACATGTGGTGCATGTTTGTTCTATGAAAACTACTATATTATACTATACATTATATTTTTAACAGGTATTTATTTTTTTATTTATATAAAAATGCTGTTGTAGCCACAGCTGGAGCCTAGATTCTTTGCACAGAGACTCAGCTGTGGGTCTTGACAAGATGGTCAGTGAATTCCTGGTAGGGAGACTTGTGAATATGGTCTTGGTGATGCAAGAAAAAGTGGGGCCACAACTTGCCACCTTAGCCCTTTAGGTGCTGGTGCTGAGGCGGATGGGGGAACCAGCTTGCTGGAAGGCCCGGACACCTGCGAGGGGAGAGGCTGGCGCCTTGCTGTCTCCTCCCCCTGCACTTCTGACTGGTCAATTTCATGGATGGTCCTGCTGTCTTCTCCTCCTGGACTTCTGACTAGTGAATTTCATGTAAGTTTCCAGGGCCTGAGCCTTCATTGGATAGCTGGCTGCAACTGGTGAAGACACACACCCTGTATGTCAACATTGAGTTCTGGCAAAACCACCCCTGCCACTATATAACCCCCTGAACAGAGAGCTGGTATCAGGCCTCGAAGAGGGAGCAGGAAAGCTTGTTCTCCTCCTGGGATATCTCTGCCAGGAGCTTTGGTTTTTGTAGTTGTTGTAATTTTTGTTTCTGTAAATAAATCCTGACTTACCACTAATCCTGTGCTCTGTAGATTCATTCTTTGAACAGTGGAAACCAAGAACCTGAAACTCCAGTATCACTGGAGTTAGCTATAGGTCTTGAAGATGATGTCAAAAGTGGCCTTGATGAAATTTCCCAGGGTGGCAGTGCAGCCCCTGACTGAGGTGTAGCAGTCATTGATGCCTGCCATCTGCAGCAGCTTCCTGGGCACAGGGGCTAAGACAATGTCAGTTCCTCTAGGGCAGTGGTTCTCTCCCTTCCTAATGCCACAATGTATTTTCACTGTTAAAAAGGGGTCGTGACCCACAGGTTGAGAACTGCTGCTGTAGGGGTAGGGATGAGACGTACCAGCACAGAGCCACAGTGGTCTGTCACCTTGCAAGGAATATGCAGGGCTGCCAACCTGATTCCCTCAGTAGCCTGTCTGCACAAGGACAATGAGAGCTTAACCAGGTTGATGGCCCCAGGAGTGGCAGTGGCTACCTCCTTGGTAGCCAACATGGCCAGTGTAGTCCCTGATGGGAACAAACACTTTGAACCTGGTTAGCTGTCCAGTGCTAATGTGCTTTTGAACTGGCATAATTTTCAAAACTTCGTCTTTGAGAGCTGTCCCTAGAAAAAAGTTAATGATCTCAGACTCTTTGGTGGTCAGGGAGAAGAGAGATCCCCTGCAGGGACTTGATCTTCATGTACTTGACCAGGCAGCCCAGCCTGGTGACAGGCATTCACTACTTGTCCTCAGATTGCCTCCTTCCAGGTCCGTAGCCTTGGCTGTGACCCTGACCACCGCTGTGCCCCAAGCCCCAGAGGCTGCTGCTGAAGCCTCCACTGCCTCCCCTGCCAGAGCCCCAGGCCTTGGAGGCCTCCGGCTGCACCACACCATCTGCTATTTGGTGTTTTCTTGGAGAAGAAGACATTGTATCTTTTAAAAGAGGTCCAAGTGGTCAATATGCACATTAGCACAGAACATAAGAAGTGTTCTGTTACATGGCGGGTGAATAAATTTATTTCCTACAACAAATATATTCTAACAAATTTAATTTCCAAAGCAAATAAAGAATGAGTAAATATAACTCTCCATAACAAACACAGTTAAAGATTATTTTCAAAGACAAAAACAATATATGAAAGTCAGGATGTCTCAAGGAGCTCCAAGCAAACAAATAGATAACAAGACTAGAATAAGTTTTAGTTTGTTAGGAAGGAAATTCAACCTCAGTCTGGTTTAAATCTTAGTGCCCTCAGGGTAAAATTGGTTTGCTGCTATACAGTTGGGTAGAGTCTGGAATTTGGGGGATTCACTGGGATACCACTTAGTTTATTTCCATGTTCCGTTGTAAAAGTGTATGGAAAATTACAGTAACCTAATTAAGGCAGGACTGCCAGTGAATATCTAATAGGAAAGAAAGGTTGGATCACCCTACCAACTAAAGAACTCTGTTCCGTAAAGAATAAGGAGAGCATGGAGCAAGGCAGTGGATGGTGGCAGATGACTCTTCCACATAGATCTGGGAACCAGCTAGAAGCAGGGGTTGTAGCAGTAATATTTGTGTCATTATTGCCCCTCCCCCACTACTTTATATGAAGATCACAGGTGGCTAAACTTGTAAGTTTCAGAATCCCTTCCTCTAATGACTTAGTCCTATCGGGCTGTTAGAACACGCTACCATAGACTGAGTGGCTTGTAAACAACAAAAATTTATTTCTCTCAGTTCTGGAGGGTGGGAAGTCCAAGGTTAAGGCATCAACATATACAGTGTCAGTGAGAGTTCACTTTCTGGCTCACTGACAGCACCTTCCTGCTGTTTCCTAACATGGCAGAAGGAAGGAAGGAGGGCTCTGGGAATTCTCTTTTACAAGGGCACTAATCCCATTCATAAGCCTCCACCTTCATGACCTAACTATCTCCCTAAGGTGCCTACTCTTTCTTTTTTCTTTTAAAACAGAGTCTCACTCTGTTGCCTCAGGCTAGAGTGCCACGGCATCATCATAGCTCACAGCAACCTCAAACTCTTGGGCTTAAGCAATCCTCCTGCCTCAGCCTCCCAAGTAGGTGGGACTACAGGCGCTGGCCATAATGCTTGTCTTATTTTATTTTTTATTTTTTTAGTAGAGCTGGGGTCTCATTCTTGCTTAGTCTAGTCTCCAATTCCTGAGCTCAAGGGATCCTTCCATCTTGCCCTCCCAGAGTGCTTGGATTATAGCTGTGAGTCACTGTGCCCAGCCACCAATGACCCCTAGTCTTAATACCACCACATTGGGGATTAGGATTTCAATATAAAAACTTTGAGGAACTCAAACATTCTGATCTTCATAATGACCAACCTGGCATTATCCCATAGTGAACAGCAGCTCTTTTCCACCCAGACAGACAGTGGATATGGAGAGGAAGAATATGCAGACTGCTGTGTTGCATTACACCCCTCTCACCCCCAGGTTTTATTTCCATCTCCATCTGCCCCCAGGAAGCTGATCTAAAAGGATTCTATTTCATGAGTGGTCTTCTGGCTTCCATTTGGGTTCAGCCAGTGGGGAGACCAAACCAGGAATGAGAGGAAAGAGAGTGAGGTTGGGATACCTATTCCTTGATCCCTTTTCTATGGGGTCTTCTCCAGCTACCCTCCAGGTGGCCCTATCCTCTTAAGACTGCCTTCATGGCTATATAGGACCAGTGCAGTTGCTCTGTCTCCCACGTTCAGAAGGTCCTGAGCTTTGAATTTAATGCTCTGTAGTTCCTGTCTTGAAATTCTTAATAATTTTATCTTTAAATTTGTGTTTTGTAGGTAAAGTCCAGTGGGACAGTGGAGCATGTGCCAGGGCTTAGAACCTCGTCTCAAGAGGGGTCTTGCCTCCTAGGCATGGGCTTTTAGCCGCTGGGTCCCTTGCAGGTTGCCTTGGCCCACCCAGCCTTCCCTTCTCTAGCCTGGACAGTGACTGCTGCCATCTGCACCCTGGCAGGGTGTGGGTACATGTTGGTTAGGGTAGGGCACCTACACCAGGCCATGGTGTCAGCCAATATCATCACAAAAAGACAGCAGCTTGCCACATCCAAGCCTGATCTAGGTGCCTTGTGGATTCCTGGGGGGAGTTGCAATCACTTGGAAGCTGTCTTTCCCCTCATGTTGGTTGGGGTGGTGGCCATGGGAATGGGAGACATCTGTCTTGACTTCCTTGCCTCTGTTTGGGGCACAAGACATCAGGCTGCTCCAGTGGCTGGAGGGAGGGGGAAGCAGCATTCAGGGATGGGGGTGCTCTGATCCCCATGGTGGAGGCCCACAGATGCTTGACAGGGTGTGTATTACCCCCTAAGAATATCCGCATGCAAGAGGGAGGGTGAAATTAAGTGGCAAATAAAAAGCAATGTGATAAGGAGAGAGAAAGAGAAAAAATAAAGCAGAAAGGAGGGGTGGGGAGACTTACCTGAGGAAGAAAGGAAAAAGTTTTATACTTTGATTCCTGTAATGTTACTTTCACCTGCTTTTCGGACAGAGGGCCCCACATTTTCCTTTTGCACTGACCTTCTTTGAAGGCAGCATATGTCGGTACTCTCTCCTTCTCTTTTTCCTCCTTCTCCTCTTCCTCCTAGCCCTTGGAGGAGCTGCTTCCCCGCCCTCTTTTCCCTTTGGTCTAGGGAGGAGGGTGAGGGTGATGCTAGCTATGCCTTCCCAGTCCAGAGATTGTACTGGAGCTGCCATGTCTCCCCACCCTTTTGTACATAGTTCTTTTATGAAAATTTCCTAATGTGAAGGTCACATCATTTTCCTGCCGCTGCTCAGAGTGCTACATCGTCTTACCTCCATCCCCAAAGACTTGATCTTTTTTCCATGTTTCATAATATTTCCTATCAGTTGTACATTTTAGAGCCATGTGTCTGATAATCTCGCACATTTTTTTCTGAGCACGTATGACATATCCAAGAGACTGAGCTACATATACATGGTAGTTTGATGGGTTTATAGGTTTAAAGGCTGAGAGGCATGGTTTGAGCTGGGTGCTAGGAATGACAGATTGCACACAAGATAAACCATCAATAACCTGCCGATGGCAACAACATAACCAGATTATTCAAAAACCTCCCTGTGCTGGGGCCGGAAACAAAAAAACTGTGGTGAAAGACTTTTGGGAAAGCAGAGAAACTTGTGTAGGCCTCTCACTATTGCATAAATGTGCAAAATGGAAAACACATGCTAGATAAGCTTCATTCAGGGAGGAGTTACAATGTGGTTGGCATGAGTTCAATGTTGGTGGAAACAGAAACCCATATCAAACAAGGCTCTTTATTGATTGGCTGATAAAAATTGTGTGACCAGGGACTTGTGGGAACCTAATCCTATCTTTCTCCTAGGAGCAATGGTTCAGTATTCAATAATTCACTATTTGCAGCAGCTTTATGATAATAACAAGAATGAACTGTGCTTCAACTTTTTGAGAGTCAATACTTTTCTAAAAATCTAAATTCCATGTCAAGAGATGGTTTTTCTTTCTTTTTTTGCTGAGGTCACAGACTGAAGAAAACAGGAATTTGAAAACTCCAACCACTATAAGCTCATGGAAAGACTGGTGAATTGTCATCAATAATGTAGACCAGTGGTTCCCCAACTCCGCCAGGCATGGAAATCAGTTGTGGACGTGTTACAAAAACAGTGCAAGGGGCCCAGTGCCAGACCCACTAAAGAAGTTTTTTCATAGACAAGACTTGGGTATCTATCTTTTTAACAAGTACCACAAATTATTCTGCTGAGCAGTCAGTTTGGGAAATACAGACACAGATCTTACTTATTATGTATCCATGTATTTCTGTTGTTTGTTTCTTTTTGCTCTTCTCCTTAGCTATATTCTGGCAGCCCTGTAATTGTGTTACTGGTTTACTTGCACTTCCTATTTGGCCTCTCTCTCTGGAATTCCTATAATATTTCTCTACAAACAGTTTCTGGATTGATGACTCAGAGTGAAGGAAGGAGATCACTGCCATGTGCAAATTTCCCTCCAACTATGTGGGTGATGAGTGATTTAGGTCAGACTCTTTTCACCATATTTTAGAGACAGAGGCATGTTATATATTAGATACATGATGTATGACTATGAAAATCCCAAGTGCCAGAAAGAAGAATTTTAATAGCATGTCTCAAATAACTCTCAATGTCAATGCTCCTGTATTTGATGAATTACTTCAGAGTCATAAATTAAAAAAAAATTATTGTGAATAATTTAAAATATATGCCAAAGTAGAAATAATAGTGTAATAAACTCTCGTTTCATCATTATATTGCTCCAACATTTATTAATTCATGGCCAACTTTGTTCCATTTTCATGCTTACCTACTTCTCAGTGACCTGAATCAATTTAATGCATATCACATATGTCAGTGTGACTCAATGAAAAATTATAACACCTACTCAGTTAATATGCATTGAACTGAGGTAGACCCTGAGGGATGATACCAATAAGCACTCCTCACTGAGAGACAAGGGTGTGACCCCTCCCAATGATCCTCACAGGCTTTTATTGAAATCCCAGGCCTGAGAAAACAGCACAATGGCAAGCTTCAAAGAGAGAGTCAAAGTAAAAAACAGGGAGTTTTTCTTTACCTGCATGATTGAACTTTTAACACATTCTGTTTACTGCACTTTTGTCTTGCCTTTTCCTTATCACTGCTACATATGGCTTAGGGCTGGCTGAGACAGTATGTTTGGTCTAGAGAGTATTGTTTTTAGTACTCAGGGCCAGCAGTGATGCTTGGCTTTTTCCTAGATCACTCTGTCCTTAGTGTCTCACACTTTTAACCCTATGCTCTATCCTACACCATAAATATTTTAATTCTTATATCTAAAAGATAAGAATTCTTTTAAAGACATAACATCATTGTCACATCTAAAAGTAAAATAATTCCTTACAATTATCAAATATCCAGTTAGTTCAAACTTCTCTGTCTCATAATTTACTTTTTATAATTTGTTTGTTCAAACTCACATCCAAATTGAAATTGGTTTTTAAAATCACTCCCCTCTCTTTCTACTCCCCTTTCTTTTCTACTTATTTGTTGAAGAAAATAAAAATATGGCTTGTCATATAGAGTTTTCCACAGGCTGGATTTTATTGATTGCATCACTTTGGTGTCATTAAACACATTCCTTGGTCTACTGTATTCCTCAAAACTGATTATTAGCTCTAGACACTTGATCAGATTAGATTCCAGTTCTTGGCAAGAGTAGGTCATAAGTGGTGGTATATTCTGCTATAGGGAGGCAAAAGATATTTGTTCTTCTCTTTTTAGTAGTCATGGATGATCACTGCCTATATCCACTTATTTATCAAGGATTGCAGGTTGTTATATTTTAATTCTATTTTCCTTCATTTCTTCACTGGAGTATTTTAATAAAGAGATACTTCCCATCATCCACTATTTGATTACCCTGAATATAGTTTGATAAAGGTAAGAGAGACACCTGAATCTTCCCCTCCATTTATCAGTTTTCTACATAATGAGTTTTCTAAGCCTTCTCTAGCTATATTTTTTGTATCAATGTAAATGCACAGAATTTTTACTTAGTATGTTTCAATGCATTGCCATAATTGTCCTTATTGGTGCTAAAATGGTCTCATCTCTAGCCAGCATAAGTTCTTCAAGGGTTCCTGAGCCCTTCTGACATTTATGGTGTGATGAGATGTACCAGGCTTGTTTAGAGATTTTCTTCCCTGGACGTGGAATCAGCCATTTCTCCAAGGAGCTCCAATTGTTAAGTAGCCTATTTAAAGAACTACAATCTGAGAGGGACAGAATAAAAAACGTAAGTGCAAGTGTGTGGTGAGGAACTAACCCTGCTCAAAGAAAAGCTTAGTTTTTGCCCACAGCTATTGGGAGGTTATCTCTTGGCCCCTGGAATGTCTTGCTGACTGGACTGTTTCTGCTTGCTTGGGGGCTTTGGTCCATGTGCTATTAGTTCTGACTTCCGGAGCAACTAGAGACTAAAGGTATTGGCCAGACCTCTGGGGGAGGCTGGAAAGGAAAGGCCAGTTATATGGACAGTATATGATCAAGTCCCAGTAAAAACCCTGGATAACAATAGGTTGGGTAAACATCCTTAGCTGGCAAAAACCTGTGTTCACTGTCACATGTCGTGGCTAGGGGGAAGTAATGCTCTCCAGGACTGCACAGGGATTAGAGGTGTGGAGGCTGCACACTCAGACTCTGCCTTCCCCTCTAACTGTATGCACCTCTTCCAGCTGCATCCTTTTCACTATAATAAACCATTATTATGACTGTGAACATAGCAGATTTAATGATCTTTGAGAGTCTTTCTAGCAAATTATGAAACCTAAAGGTGATTTTGGGAACTCCACAAATTTGGTGTCTCATGTGAGGGCACTCTTGTGAGGACTGTTCCTTCAGACTTTGCAGTATGGTTAACTTCTTGTAACAAGAAACTAAAGCATTGTGACAGAATAGACATTTCTCAAATGAAGTAGAACTATACACAGCTTGTCACACAAGAAAAGCCACAGTAATGCTTTATTTGACCATTGTTTTAGTAGTGGGCCTCAATTTTGTTTATAAAATCCTCAACTTGTAACAGACCAGCATTTTAGACTGCAAACTTTATTTTGGGAATCTTGCATGGCTTGTTACAGTTCATCAGATGTAGTTAGACAAGACTACAGTTATGCCAATAACCCTGCTTCTCAGGAGGGAATAAATAATGACCATTTCACCATCAGATGATAGGAAAGATGAAAACTGGGGCTCTGGGTTTTCTCACAGGGCACATGGGAAAGGGAAGAGCAGGGAGCCTTGAGAGAAAATAATGTCCCTTTATAGCCTAAAGCACAGAACAACCTCACCCATTTGCTTTTCTGGGGTGTTTCTGTTTGCCTAGGGGCTTTGGTCCATGTGCTCCTAGTTTTAACTTCTGGAGGTTAACTGCAAGGTTTTGAAGGAAAACATTCCAGACCACTTCCAAAAAGTCTCATTCAAAAATACTTTTTGAAAGCTTTCTATTTTCTGGACATTGTTTTAGGCGCTTGGGAAATATTTGTGGATGAATTAAAGATTTCCACCTTTGTGAAGATTAGGTTCTGTCAGGCATAAACAAATAGCAAACAATAAGTACAAAAGAAGAAACACTATAGAGTGTGGAATAAAGTGAAAAGGGCAATGCAAGGAAGTAAAAGATAAGGAAAAGGGGGATCCAGAGGGCAGGGGTGGATTTAAGAATTCAGTAGGGTGTGTAAGGTCCTTCTCCCTGAGAAGGTGGGATCTGAGCAAACAAACTCCCTGAGAAGGTGGGATCTGAGCAAACACATGGGTGTCTGGAGGATGAGTCATTCAGGCCAGGAGAGTGGGTAGATCAGAGGCCCTGGGGAATGATTGAGGTGCAGAAATGAATCCAGTGAGGCTGGAGTGGCATGAGTGAGGACAAGGGGAAGAAGAAGGGGTCAAAGACTGAACAGGGCTTGCGTGTGCCCTGCCTTATAGACAAGCTTGAGAAGCCTCGCCCTCTATTGTCATCCACAACTGGTGTCTTTGCCCATACATCCTGATTGCTCTGTTGCAGTGTTTAAACAATGATTTCACAAAACCCCATGGAATCCAGAGGATCATTGGCAAATAGAATTAGGTGAAATTCTCAGGGTAAATATGGACTTTCTTCATTTTCTCAACTGAAACGTACCTAGTAGATACAGAACAGAGTGAAAATGCCTCTGTGCCTGTAGGTCTGGGTTTGCGATCCCAGTGCCACCATTTCCAAGTTGTGTGACTTGGAGCAGATTGATTCACCTCTCTGAGCTTCTATTCCCTTAGCTACTACTAAAGTAGTAGTTGTATTATGTACCTGTTAAGAGCTGAATCATGTCTTCCTTCCCCAAATTCATTTATTGAAGTCCTAACCCTCAGTATCCCAGAATGTGATAGGGTCCTAAAAGAGATAGTGTAAAGACCAAGCTGACTCCATTTTACTAAAACTAACTTCATCTTGTTCCTCAGTCTTCATTTTGCAGCAGCATGCATACCTAAAGCATTAAGTAACTCACTCCCTCCCCCGCCGCTCGTCCTTGTGTCTGCGCCGAGTGATAGCAGCTCCTTCCCAGACTAGCCAAGTACAAGTATTACTCAGTCCCCTAGACCTCTATCAGCTCACCCCACACCCCCTCCCTTTTTCCTTTCTGTACCCTTAAAAAACACCCTCCTTTTTCAAGCCACGGGCTTCTCCATTTTCCTGCTGCGCCAGGTGTGAGAGACCCCCAGCCTGGGCTGATTTGTAAATAAACCTCTTGCTAGTGCATCGGATTTAGCCTCGGTGATTTGTGTGGGGGATCCCCTGTGCTGGACACAACAGTGCCACATGAAGGATGAGGGGAGAAAAGGAAATGATATATACTAGAGAAATCAAGTTCATGTAGTTTTATTCTGATATTTTCTGAATGCATTGGCTCTAAGAATGATCGGACAGGTGTTGCCTCTTATGGATTTTCCACAATAGGGGCAACTGTTGCTCTTGGAATATGTAGGATGATGGAGAGAATTTCTCTTTGTTCTATAAAGATCCGCACTGTGAGGGAGGCTCACTAGGACATAAAGAGCCATGTGTCAAAGCTTAGTAAAGCATTCATTTTATAACTATGAGAGAAAAGTTTTCAGGAAAAGATTTTTGTGGATGACACATGGAACAAAGATAGTTCCAGCTGTTAAAAAACAAGGATCAGTCCCAGTTATTTTATTTGCTATTTAGCCTGGAGAAACCACTTGCTTTAAAACAGTTAGACTATTTTCAGAACACTTGATGACATGTGTAGATGTTTTGTGCTTTGAATCTCACAAAAGGTTGGATTTGTTGTTCTGCTTTCTATAATACAAAAGTGAGAGTATTGAGTATTTCTATAATATTAGAATGTTGGCAAAATAGGCATCACACATACTCAATACTGATTTGAAACTAGGAGATTATGGATCACAGACCCACATGAGAAAAACAAAATCTCGATTTCAAGAAGACGGGAAGGATTTCAGTAGCTTCCTACCCAATAGATACAATGCATAGATATATGACACACTTCCTGGGTTTAGGACACAGCTACAACTCTGACTTTAACCTTTAATGTGTAAATTACATAGCCTAATGGTTTGTCCTCTCATATTAATATGAGATTTAAACAGAAATTCTAAGACAACATTCTCAGTGAGTGACAGAGAAGACATTAAATGTATCTATTTCCAAATCTTATATTTTAATCATAATAATAGTATATAATTTGCAGAATGATAGGGGAATAAAACCCCAAATTTTAGAAGGAAGTTTGGATAGAATGTGCTGGTGTGATTCTCACACTAATATTGGATTCCCAGAGGAATCAGACAGTCCCTCAGGTCGTTTGATTTAAAGCAGTAGTTCTCAAGCTGTAGTCCTCAGAACAGAGGCAGCAGCAGCATAGCTGGGAGCTTATTAGAAATGCAGCCTCTCAGGACCCACTCTAGACCTAATAAGTCAGAAAATCTAGTAGTAGGGAACACCTAGAAGTCTATTTTCAGCAGTGCTACAAGTAATCCTGATGACTGCTATTGCTTAAGAAGCTCTGACTCAAAGGACACAGTCTCACACAAGCCTTCTCTCCATTCCCTTAGCCCAGAAGGCAGCGTTTAGTTTGAAAGTATTTTCTGAGAACTAAGTACTTTCTTGTCATTTGGTACATCAGGGAGGTTTTTTTCTGTGATGGTTAGAGAAACAGGAACAATGCTGTGGGCATCTAGATAGTGAGGAAGGTGAAGGGGAAAACTATGTGTCAAGAGATTATTATTTGGGGAGACTGTTATGGCCTCAGGTCTTGGGATTTTAGCGTTGAGAAGGTACAGCAAGAAAAGAAAACGTAGAAAAAAATGAATTGTAGATGTCCGCTTTCCAATAGTGTCTAAGATGCATTCTATTAAAATAACTTTTCTAGAAATGCTTCTGCCTTTTAAAATGGATAATTCCAATCTATTGATTCAGCCCATCAATTTATCCAATCTACTAAATATTAAAAACAAAAGCAAAATTGGTAAGTGAATTTCATAGTAGAGATCATCACTATCGAGGAACCAGATCCACACTTCAACTCTGGAAAGGAACTGGCTAAATTGGAAGTAAGAGGTGCTTGTCCAATAGAGGCCATCGAATGTATCTGGGCCAGCTACTAAGGAGTGTGCTCATGTAGCATTCAGGGAGACTTTGGGTTTGAAGGATCTAAATTTGCAGTATGAAGCCAAGAGTTAATTAATTGCTCACCATTAAAGCCCAACTTGCTGAGAATGAAGCCTCTTCGTGGATGTTTTCCCATCATCAGCTTGTTTCATGAGTATTTGCCATTTAATTTAATGCCATCCACCAAAAGATCATTGAATAGAAATCACCTGGAACATCATTTTTGTCTATTTAAAAAATTAAAAGAGAAATGCCATGTTCCTACACAGCAGTGAAAGCCTTTTTGATGTTCACTTTGGCACATGTTGGTCAGGCTAGGGGACTCACTTGTAGAGAACTTTTTACACGTTAACTAGTTTGATGTAAGCATTCCTAATTGTACATAAAATCAGCACATTGTACCCCATAAAGGCATCAATGTATACATGATCCATGTGTTTATGACTTAATAAAAAAAGAAGAAAGTAGTCTTGTTTCTGATCTTACTGTAAAGAAAGGTGTGTGCTCTTGAATCTTTTCCCTTTTGAGTCTCAGCTGCTACATGGAGGTCACATACATAAGCAGAGATTATTTGAGAATATAAACATTTTCATTTTATATGTTTAAGAGAAAAATTGTAAAGCCCTTATGATACTAAAGTTATTAATTCCTTACAGGGATGTGCACAAACATTAAGGAGAATCATGTTCCTCAAGTCAAATGCCCCTAGTTTCAGAAGCAGCCTTTACATTTTTCTAGAGCTGAACAACCTGACTCCTGGTACTGCCATTTGGCAAATTAACATTTTACACCACCTATTGATGGCAAATAAAAATACATAAAAAATCCATTGGCTCTCTCTAATTCCCTTTCACCTTCCAAGTACCCTTAATCACTTATTATTTGTTTTCTAGGTTTTCTAATTATTTCATAGGAATGTAGACTCATAGATCATTTACAGGACATAAGATAAGTAATCGTCATACCATTGGAATGATGGAAAGTGATTTTCTTGTCTCTTAGCAAACATAAATTGACTGTAGCCCTTACAAGGGGGTGATTCTCCATTTAATCCTAAATAATTACTTCATTCAGCAACTTGGTATGATATTCTAGGCACTGAGAATAAAGTAGTAAAGAGATAAGCAAGACCCCTTATCACATGGAGTTTGTATTCTAGTGGAAGGAGACTGAAAACAAACAGTAAACAAAAGAATGCACAAGCTAATGCCAGAAAGTGTTGTATGCTAAAAAGAAAATCAAGAGGAGAATGTGAAAAATAATGCTTATCTGGGGAAGGGGTATGGCAATCTAAATTAAGTAGGCCAGAAATTAAAAAGATGGGAAAAGATAAACCATGCAAACAGCAACGATAACAGATCTGGAATGGCTACACTAATATCAGACAAAGTAGACTGTAAGATAACCAACCCATCATTTTTTAACACAAAGGGACATTTTAGGATGATAAAGCTTCAGTTAAACAATAGGTTTAAAAAATTATAAATAAATATGCACCTAAAAATAGAGCTTGAAATACATGAAATAAAAACAGATATCTGAAGCAAGAAATAGACAATTTTAAAATAATAAAGCAATCAACAAGTTTATAAAAGGCTGGAAAACACTTTCAGTCAAGTAGGACTAGATAACATCTATAGGAAACTCCACAGAACAACAGAACACACATTCTTCTTAAGTACACATTGAATATTTTCCAGGATAAACATATGCTATCCCATAAAAAGTCTCAATACATTTAAAATGATTTAAATCATACAACATATGTTCTTTAGACATAAGAAAATTTAATTAGAAATAATAGCAGGAAATTTTGAAAACTCACAACTATGTAAACATTTTTATTTAATTAATTAATTTATTTATTATTTATTTATTTGAGACAGAGTCTCAAGCTGTCACCCTGGGTGGAGTGCCATGGCTTCACAGCTCACAGCAACCTCAAACTCTTAGGCTTAAAGACTTCTTTTGCCTCAGCCTCCCAAGTAGCTGGGATTACAGGCACCCACCACAACACCAAGCTTTTTTGTTGTTGTTGTGGTTGTCATTGTTGTTTTAGTTGGCCCAGGCCAGGTTCCAACCCACCAGCCTTGGTGTATGTGGCCGGTGCCCTATCCACTGAGCTACGGCACTGCCCTATGTAAACATTTTATAAAAATAGTAACTCCAAAATAAGTAATGGGTCAAAGAAGAATCACAAGAGAAATTATATGGTCAGATAGATGAAAGAAAAGAAAAAAGAACACATTACCAAAACTATCAATATACAACAAAAGCACTGTTTAGAGGGAAATTTAAACTGTAAACATCTATATTAAATGATAAGAAAATTCCCAAAGTAACATAACCTTATATAACTACAAAAAAAAAAAAATCAACATACAGAAAGAAGTAAAGAATAAAAACATGAAGAAATAAAAAAGGAAAATTAATAGGCAAAATCAACCATATCACATGTTGGTTCCTTGAAAATATGAATAAAACTGATAAATTGCCAGATGGACTCATAAAGAAGAAGAGAAAGAAAACTCAAATTACTAAATTCAGGAGTGAGAGAAGACATCATACTCAACCTTACAGAAATTAAAAGGGAGACTGTAAGAGGGTACCATGAAGGAGTACATGCCAACGGAATAGATGTAGATGAAATGTACAAGTTCATATAAAGACATAAATTACCAAAAACTGACTCAAAATTAAATATAAAAGAGAAGTAATGTAGGGAAATTAAATATTTTTAAGTAGTAATTTAAGAATATCTCCCCCAAAATGTTGGTCCAAGGATACAAAATTTCAGTTAGATAAGAAGAATAAATTTAAGAAATCTGTTGTACACTGGCAAGTATAGTTTAAAACAATGTGGTGTATACATTGAAATTGCTAAGAGTATATTCTAACCACAAGTAACTTATTATGTAAGTCATATTACTAATTAGCTTGACTTAGCCCATGTATCACAACATTATATTGTATACCAAATATATACAATTTTATCACTTTTACACTGCTGGTGGGACTGCAAACTAATACAACAACTCTTTTGGAAGGAAATATGGAAACTCCTCAAGGAACCTAAATTAGACCTCCAATTTGATCCTGCAATCTCATTACTAAGCTTCAATCCAGAAGAAAAAAAAATATTTTACCATAAGGACATTTGCACTAGACTATTTATCACAGCTCAATTTACAATCACTAAAATGTGGAAACAACATAAATGCCCACCAACCCAGGAATGGATTAACAAGGTGTGATACAGGTACACCATGGAATGCTAGTCAGCCATTAAAATAGATGGAGACTTTATATCTTTTGTATTAACCTGGACTGAGTCAAAATACGTTGTTCTTAGTAAACCATCACAAGAATGGAGAAGCAAGAATCCAATATACTCAGTTTTAATATGAAGACAGTAGATGAGGTAATTCAAGGTGGGAGGTAGGGGAATGAGGGAGCAGAGAGGGGTATGAGAGGTCATGGTGCCTGGTACACCTCCTGGGGGCCAGACACAATTATAAGAGGGGCTTCACCTAATAAATGCAATCAGCGTAACCTGAATCTTTGTACCCTCAACGAATCTCAAACAATAAAAAATAGTAAAAAAGAGAAAAATCCCCCAATAAATTCAACATCCATTTAAATTCCCTGTTGAAAGCTATCAATTAAAGATGAATTAATATCAAATTTCACAAATCATCTAAAATTAAAGTTGAAAAATTATGTATCTGTTCATTCCATGAGACTACTATTACTTGAACCTCAAAGTTAGATGAAGACATCTCAAGAAAAGTATAGGCCCATATTCATCCTAAATATAGATGAAGAAAAAAAAGTCAACATAATGGCAAAGAAATCCAGGAACATTGAGGATTATTCATTTTGATAAAGTAAAATTTATTCCAGAGACTCAAGGTTAGTTTGACATCTTAAAATCAACTAATTTTAATGTAATGCACAATGTTAGTAGAATAAAGGAAAAACAATATTTCATCATCTCAATAGATGCAGTAAAAACATTTGAAAAATTCTAAAACCCATTCATTCACTAATTAAAAAAATACTCTCAACAAACTAGGAATAGCAGGGACTAGCCTCAATCTGAAAAAGGACATTTATGTAAAATCCATAGCTAATAGCATATTTAATGGTGAAAGACTAAATGCTTTCCCTCTAAGATCAAGTATAAGTCAAAATTTCCCACTTGTACTGTTTCTATTGAAATTAAGTTTCCAGCCAGTACAATTAAGTAAGAAAAACAACTACAAGGCATTAAAATTGAAAAGAAAGAAATAAAATGCTTTCTTGGCAGAAGACATGATCATTTATATGTGAAAGCATCAGGATTTTACTTTAAAACACTATAAAAACTAATATGCATTTCTAGCAATATCACAGTAGGCAAAGTCCATATCAATGATCAATACATAAGAGATCAATATACAAGTATAAAAATTAATATGCAAAAATCAATTCTATTTCTATATGCTAGTAGTGGGCAATCTGAAAATGAATTTAGAAAAGTATTTCAATTTCCAAGAGCATCAAAACTAATGAAATACATAAAAATGTTTAGCAAAATCATTAAAGACTTGTGCCATGCAAATTATAAAACATTCACACAAAAATCAAAGAAGATCTCAATAAAATTTAACATCCCAGATTCATGGATCACAAAACTTAATTTTTTTTCTTTCTTTTTTTACAGGTACAACATGCTTCATTCAGCTCATGTGGCAGGTGAGCTAGCACAGGGAGTCAGCACAAACAGACGGCATACACTTATATACCCAGGGGAACAATACTGGCAAAGTACATACCAAGCAACAGTTGCATAATCGTGACATCACTGCATACACTTATGGTTATCTGGGAAAAACATAGCACCTTCCACTGGCACCTTGGATGAAAAAGCCCAAACAATTTTGTTCTACCTTATGCTTACTGACAGCTTGGGCAGATAATAGAATTTAGGAATCATAGACTAGCCATTCCACCTAAACAACAGGTAAGCAAATGTCATTGGCATCTTTTATTTTATACTAGACAGGTTTTGTTTTCCAAAAACTTAATACTGTTAATATGAAATATTTCTTTAAAATTGATCTGTGTATGCAATATAATTCTATTAAAATATCACCTGGATTTATGTTTATGGAAATTAATGAGTTAAACCTAAAATTCACCTGCAAATGCAAATAAGTCAAAATAGCTCCCCAAATCACAAAATGAACAAAGCTTGAGGATTTATACTCCCAAGTACTGACAAGAAAGAATCTGTCATTTTATTATTCCTTTATGTCATATCTTTTATGTTCTTCAGTTTCTCCATTATGACCTCCTTTTGAGATTGATATATATTTTTTTAATTTTTATTAAACCATAATTGTGTACATTGGTGCAATCATGGGGCACAATGTGCAGACTTCATATACAATCTGAAATATTTTCATTGAACTATTTAACATAGCCTTCATGGCCTTTTAATCACTATATGAAGACATTTATAGTCTACATTTAGTAATTTTCACTTGTACCCTTTTAAGATGCAC
>CAUYRH010103867.1:0-15453 GCA_963574655.1 Perodicticus potto
CACTTTTGTATATATGTATTCAAACACAGCTTTTACAAATGGTTTTTTTTTTTTTTTTTGAGACAGAGCCTCAAGCTGTCACCCTGGATAGAGTGCCATGGCATCTCAGCTCACAGCAACCTCCAATTCCTGGGCTCAAGCGAGTCTCTTGCCTCTGCCTCCCAAGTAGCTGGGACCACAAGCACCCACCACAACGCCCGGCCATTTTTTGGTTGCAGCCGTCATTGTTGTTTGGCGGGCCGGGCTGGATTCGAACCCGCCAGCTCAGGTGTACATGGCTGTTGCCTTAGCCCATTGAGCCACAGGCACCGAGCCAACAAATGGCCTTTTACTTCTGTGAATTAGTAACTTAGATTACAAATACAAAAACATATTTACATAGTTTAAAAAATTAATTCAATGGCTTTAGTTATAACTCAATTTACTAATTTTTTTTTTTTTTTTGTAGAGACAGAGACTCACTCTATCACCCTCGGTAGAGTGCCGTAGAGTCACAGCTCACAGCAACCTCCAGCTCTTGGGCTTAGGCGATTCTCTTGCCTTAGCCTCCCGAGTAGCTGGGACTATAGGCACCCGCCACAACGCCCGGCTATTTTTTGATGCAGTTCGGCCGGGGCCGGGTTTGAACCCGCCACCCTCAGTATATGGGGCCGGCGCCCTGCTCGCTGAGCCACAGGTGCCACACTAATTTTGTTTTTTAAACTCTACTTTCTCAAAATGACTTGTTAACACTTTTTTAAAAGAGCTACTGTCAGAAAGGGGGAAATAAACTTCCTTTGGGAAATTATGCATTCATAAATTGAGTTATTCAAAGCACAACATACTTGCTAGGTATTGAAAGCTGTGCTGTGTGCTCAGATATGAAGATAAATAATATGAGATCCCAAGTCACCCCTTAAAGACCACCTGGACCCTTTCACAGTCCTGTGAAACTGTGGCAAAAAGAATTTTTAATCAGTCAAACTAATTATCTTTATTGGAGTAAAGGAATGAGTTGTCAGTCTGTTACTTCCCAGCCCAGTGGCTTTGAGCAACAGAAAGCTCCAGAACCTTAGAATCTTCATCTACACAAGGAAAATTGGGGCTATCACATCCCTACTCCAGTGAAAATATGTGGTTCTGTCAGGTTTAACTTTCCCTCTGTTTTTATAAGATTCCACGGCTAAAGTTACAGGTACTGTGGGCAATGTGCAAATAAGTCGATATGTGATACTGCACCACACGTGAATATTCAGCATTTCCTACACTGCTGCACAAACCCAGACACATTACTCAACAGAGGAGATGACTACAATCACCTGAATCGTTTAAATACAAACTCTTGGGCCGGCATGGTAGCTCACTCCTTACTATAATCCTGCACTATGAGAGGCCGAGTCAGGTGGATCGCTTAAGGCCAGCAGTTCAAGACCAGCTGAACAAGAACAAGACCCCAACTTTTACCAAAAACAGGAATAATTAAGCAGGTGGAATGGTGCACACCTATAGTCCCAACTACTTGGGAGGCTGAGGTAGGAGGCGATGCTTGAGCCCAGAACCGAGATCCTATTTCAAAAAATAAATAAATAAATCCAAATTCTTTACATTTAAAAAAAAATGAGTTCACAGAAACTGGTATGTGTATTTATGTGCTCTTCTGTTCAATATATGAATGATTAAATTTTGTGTTTTGGAAGAAACCAATGAAATTAATACCTGTTTTTATTATATGTGTACAAATTTTGAAAACCGCAATTTGAATAAGCTGTCAAATATTGAAAGACTGGTATACAAACTAACAATTCTTCCCAGCTAAACATTAGCATTAACATAAATAGTAATATTAGTTCACATCAATATAAATGCCAACTTTTTAACACCTCTTTTGCTAAATACAAAGGCAAGTATGCATAATTAGACTATCTACAAATTCTAATTTTAAGAAGTTATATTATTCATTTTATATTTATCATCCATACCTACATGGTATTTACTCTTAATTCTATGCTACAAATAACCCAATTGGGGCGGCGCCTGTGGCTCAGCGAGTAGGGCACCGGCCCCATATACCGAAGGTGGCGGGTTCAAACCCGGCCTCAGCAGAACTGCAAAACAAAACAAAAAAATAGCCAGACGTTGTGGCAGGTGCCTGTAGTCCCAGCTACTCCGGAGGCTGAGGCGAGAGAATTGCCTATGCCCAGGAGTTGGAAGTTGCTGTGAGCTGTGTGACACCATGGCACTCTACCCAGGGTGACAAAGTGAGACTCTATCTCTACAAAAAAAAAAAAAAAAAAACAATTATAATTTTTTCCATATTTTTAAAAATGGGTTACTGGGAACAATATAGGTTCTATTTGTCAAAAAAAGGAAGAAATGACAGTACCCAGAATATAGAAATGCATACTTTTTTTTATTATTATCTTTATCATTAAATCATAGCTGTGTACAATAGTGCAATCAAGGGGTACAATGTGCTGGTTTCATATACAATCTTAACTGTTTTCATCAAACTGATTAACATACTTTTTAAACATCACAATTATTTTGGAATATATGTAAAGCGATTTTTAAAAGGAATGAGTTTTATTCAGGCATAACCTGGCTCAGCCTTGCCCTAGTCTAAACTGGTGCTCCCTCCTATCCAGATCCCTGAGCTTTTCTTAATCAAAGATGTTAGACTGTCGCCATGATCTAACAGCTTATGTAAGTTTACTGTTAACCTTGTGAACATTTATTATCCTTCAATACTCAGTGTCCTTAGCTATAAAACAGAGCATAGTGCCCGCCCTGTACCATAGTTATAAGATTTGAAGATGATAACATGCCCAGCACCTGCCACAGACCAGAGGGCATGACCAACCAACAGCGCTATTATTACCACCGCCCTTCCTCTGAGAGGTCTTGTAGCCAATGGGAATACAACGACGAAAAAAATCAAGGGAAAATCCTTGTTCCAGAGGAGCTCACAGCCTAGCAGACAGCACAGGGCAGTAAAATACTTAGTTACGCGGCACTGGGAGGTGATGAGCTCGCAGAACCATGGCCTACTGCAGAGTGTCCTGGGAGCAAAGACCAGAAGGAGAGAGACCAAGCGGATGTTAGAAGCACACCCCTGGGAGGCTAAGGCAGAAGCCCCCCAAGGGCCAAAGGAACAGGAGACTGGGAGGGGGATGCAGACCATCCCAGTAGGGCCTTTGGGCCATGATGAAGAACCGGACGCTCGTGCTCAGTGAATGAGGAGGACCAGCCGGGCGGTGCTGTCAGTGCGGTGCTGTCGGGTGGCAGGATCCAGCTCAAGCCTTACCAGCAGCGCTCACTTTGAACACTGGGGCTGAGAACAGACTCAAGGCCAAGGAAGGAGAAGGGAGTTCAGTGGGGGACTTTCAGTCATCTCAAAGAAACACCACATTGGCACATAGTGAGACGTAGCTAGGTTCTGGAGATATTTTTCAAGGGAAAATCATTCCACATGGTTTACTTATGGGTCCAATGAGCAATGCAGAGAAAGACAGAACAGAGATGACGACCTAGGATGAAGCCCCAAGGAACAGGAAGAATGGAGTGGACTGGCTCTTCAGGAGAGGACCAGGACCACCAGGAGGCTTATCTTCAGCCACTGCTTCCCGCCTGCCGTGGTCAACTGCCCAAAGGTCCTCCTCAAGTTAAGAAAGGAAAGCATGTTAGCTTCCTGCAACCTTAATCTCTCCTAACGCTTGACTCTGAACTTCCTGAGCACGTGCTCTGAATCCCCTGCCTTCACTTCCTCAAAGACCCCTCACAGCTCCTTCCAGCAACACCCAGCAGGCAGCTAGCATAAGCCAGCCCCACAGCTGCCCCTCTCTGCCTGATCACCTCCTTCCCCAAATTCTCTGCATGGCAGGAACATCCAGGATCCTAATCCACTGTGCTGGCCACAGTCATTTCTTTTACAGCCTCTACTTTCTCTTTGATTATCTCTTTTTTCTTCCCCGTCCTCTGAACTGTCTGAAGCTACACTGCCCAGACCTCCCAGGCCTTTCTGACTGCTCCCTGACAAGGACCCTCTCATCCAGATCCATGCAGGCAACACTGCTGATTGAACCAATGAACCCTTCAATCCACCCACCAATGCTGCATTTCTATATTTAGTCTCCACCTGTCTCCCAAGCTCCAGCTCTACATTTACAACCACATTCTTGTAGAGCTCATGCTGCCCTGCCAAATTCACAGCCTAAACCAAACACCGCACCTTACCCTTCACCAAGCTCCATTCTTATTACTGTGCTTATTTTAAAGACATAATGATCTGAAATTAAAACTTTTATCTCCTTAAGCCTAGAATTTCTATAAGTGTCTCCTCCTGCCGTCTTCCATTTATTTTACAATGCCACCAGCTTAATTTTCTAAAACACTATTTTAACCTCATGTTACTCATCTAACCAGTAATATTTATTGGCTCCATACTGCCTTCAGAAGTTAAAAGAGAGAAAGCACGGGAGAGAGGGAAGGAGAGCACAAGAGAATATTGCCTAGGACCTGATTTTAGATGCCTTTCTTTTATATAAACTTTCCACTACACACATTTCCCCCTCAGAAATTCTGATATCAGTGACTTCAGGCCTTTACCTGGGCAAAGTATAGAACAAGCCTTTAACCTAATATTAATGACCTTTTGTTTTATGTAAACATTAGGAGAATACTGGGTTTTTAAATCTTTGTTCCCTGTGTAACTTCATTCAATCTAAACAACACCTCATGGAATTGGTAAAATCATTCCCCTTTTATAGATAAGAAAACTGAGTCACAGAGAAACTGAATATGCTCTGCAAAGGATTTAACACAAAGGTTGATGGAATTTCCTGAAGTTATCCCCTAGAAAAGTACTGCTCAGGCCGCAACTTCCACTCTGCCTTTGCCAGATCCCAAGACTAGCTGATTATCTCTTTTTCAGAATTTGTAAACAGAAACACAGCAGCAATAACAAGCTTGTGACACTAAAGCTTTACTCAATTTTCCTTATTTTGCACTGTACCTGTCAACCCATAAGAAAACATAACAAATATGTTACACATTAAATTTTCAGAATGCACATTCACAGTCCCCCTACCCCGCCCCCGCAAAAGAGCTACAACAGGAGATAGTGCAGACAGCCTTCTTCAGACCCAAGCAAACAACCAAAAGGGAATAAAAGACAGAGATGAGGACAGAAACGAAAAACAGAACATAGGAAGCTTAAGATGCAAAATGAAAACCGGCAATAAAGGACAAAGTGATGTTGTGTTAAACAACATCCATGCTATAAGAGAAGAGCACAAAACACTCCACCAGATATAGTCTGAAAAGACAGAAAAAACGAAGACAGAAAAGGTGACATGTAGGGAACAAAGTACAGAGGTCCAAACTGAGCAGACCCTCAACAAACACAAAGAGCAACATAATTCAGCCATTACTTGAAACAAAGTGTTTATATTTATAAAAACCATAATCTAATGCTGTAACTTAAAAATTTATGCAGCAAATAGTATAGACAGACATGTAACACACACACACACACACACACACACACACATACACACACGAAAATGACAGAAACACAAATTAACCAAGAGATTAAGAAGCTTATTATTATTATTATTATTTTTTGAGACACAGTCTCATTATGTAGCCCTAGGTAGAGTGCCATGGCGTCACAGCTCACAGCAACCTCAAACTCTTGGGATTAAGGCATTCTCTTGCTTTGGCCTCCCAAGCAGCTGGGACAACAGGCACCAGCCACAACTCCCAGCTATTTTTTTGTTGCAGTTTGTCATTATTGTTTTAGCAGGCCTGGGCTGGGATCGAACCCGCCTGCCTTGGTGTATACGGCCTATGGCCAGCGCCCTATACTTCCAGATGAAATTTAGAAACATTTTGTCAGGTGTCAAAACAAATTCCCACTTAGTATTTTTATTAGAATTTCATATTAACTTGGAAGAATATTACTAAGTTTTTCTATTCATCAACCTGGGGTATCTCTGCATTAATTCACGGCTTATAGTATATCCCTTAAGTTTTATTTATTTTTTCTTTTTTAGATTTTTTTTAACTTCAAATTAACGTGAAGGCACAAACAACTAGGTTACAATGTTTGCATTTCTTAGGTAGTGTCCCTCTTGTAGTTGTGTCCCACCCCCAAGAGGTACTGCCATATACCCTTACATTGTGCCCATTAGGTGGGAGCACACCAATCCCCTCCATGCCCCCCTTTCCCTCCCTCAAAAGATCCTATAGATTTGTTAAATTTATTTCTAGATATTTTACTTTTTTTTTTTTTGTTATCGTAAAAGGTATCTCCTTCACATATATTTTCCATCTGGTTATATTCACTGGTTAATAAGAAAACTATTAATTTGGGTGTATTTATTTTGTATCCAGCCACAATGATAATTTTTTTCTAATATCGTTTAGTTAATTCTCTTACATTTTCAAGGTATCATCTGTAAATGACAATGTTGTTCCTGTCATCTGAATTTATGATTCTTGTTTCTTCTTATGTGTTGTCTTTTGTCAATGGCTAAGATTTTCATAATATTATATATTATAATTGGTCCTTATCTTCACCCTGACATGCTCGTATTTTCCCTAACTTTAAAGGCAACATACATCCGCTAAGATCTCTGCAACTCCAAGTAAAAGAAGACTTAAAAATGGCTTAAACAATGTGGAAATTTTATTATCTAACAGAATATATAAAGTCTGAAGTCAGGCCAGTTCCGGAACTGATTAACCCAGCTGCTCAATAACGTAGGGACCTGCACTGAGTTTTCTGTGACTCTCTAGGCTTTCCCTTCATGGTTAGCAGATGGCTGCAGTAAATCTAAGCATCATAGTCTATTTATAGACAATACCTAAACCCAGGATAGGGAAACATCTTTTTAAAAATCCACTAAAAGACGGAAACCTTCCCAGGAGCCCCCAGTATAGGCTCTGTGGGCCTCCTCTTTAGACAGCTCATGTCACAGACCTGCTTAAACCAATCATCACACAATGTGTGGAATCCTCACCACAGAGTTCATCTATTCCATCTGCCCTGCTGGGGGGTGGGTCCATTTCCCCTGAGAGTGTGGAAAAGTATCTAAACACCAAAGCGAATTCAGAGCTCAGCATGCAAGAAGGGGGATTGAGATGACTGACAGTTAAAGAACCAACAGTGCCCACCACAGGGTCTGGTGTTTAGTGATTGGGTGTGTGGCTTTAGACACATTTCTTTATCAAGTTAAGAAAGAATTTCCTCACTCCTAGTCTATTAAGAGCAGTTTGTTTTGTTTTAGCCAAGAATGACTTAAATGTTATCCCATGTCCTTTTGGTTGACATCTGCTAAAATGATTCTAAAATTAATGTCCTTTGGTTTATTAATATGTTGTATTAACAGAATTCCTAAGACAGAAACAAATGTGCCTAAATGGCATTTTCAGTTCCATACTGTTGATTAGCAATTTTTAGCTTTTCTCATGCAAAGCAGGATATACATATCACTGTTTATTAATAACACTTCATATGTATAATTTTTCCAGATCCCGTGCCAGAAAGATTGAAGAGGGAAAAACTGGAGTCAGAGGGGGACAAATAAGAGAGACAAACATCCAGACAAAGGGGGCCACAGTTGCTGTGAGGTGGGGTCAAGCCAGGCAGGACAGCAGGGGAGATGCAAAGGCTGCTTCTCAGAAACACGCACACTCCATTCTCATCAGCGTTCACAGCAGTGGGGCCCGCCACGTCGCTGGGAACCACTGAGACCTGCTTCAAGTTACTTCAGCTCCATGAGATCCCACTCTCCACCTTAGTCCCGTTCCCTACCACCCAACCCTGTACAGCTAACCTTCCTCCCTGACACCCTTACTGAGTGTACCACGGACCTGTCTCGTGTCTTTCTCTGCTACTGCACCATGGGCTCCTTGGGGGTAGACGCTAAGACCCAGGTGCTCTCATTGCACCAAACTCAGTGGGCTCTCAAACCACCTGAACAAGTGACCTGGATGCTGAACCTATGAACCTTTATTGTGCACTTGCAACATGCCAAGCACTGTGCCAAGTATTGTACACAAAATGTGTCTTTTCATATTTCAGGGGTATAGAGAAAGCCGAGGGATTTGATGTGACTCGGGACTCAGATGCAGAAAGCCTTATGCCTGGTGTGACCTGTTCCTGGTTCTGAAAACAAGTGGGATAATAAGCAAGGTCACAAATAAGCCCAAATTACTTTACAGTCACCTTTCACACAAGTTACTGTCCGGAACTACCAAAATGTTCTGGCTCAATCCACTGCTGAGTGTCACCTAGGGCATCCCAGCCAGACAGCACAGGCCATCATCTTCCATTTGCCTCCTTGATTTTAAAAGAACTGAGAACTGGGTGAAGATTTGAACATGTCAGCACAAATCTTCCCAGGAATAGACCAAGCGCCAGGGGAGTATGGAGGGGAGTGTCAGGAGGTATGTCCAGTCCCCATTTTCACACAGATCTCTCAGGCACTTGCCCACATGGCCTGGTCGGCAGGAGCTTCAACACACCTGACAAGGAAGGAAGCCTTGTGCAACTGCACCTATACCAGTTGCTCTTTTTGTGTCACTGCCCCCAAAGCCCATAAAGCTTGGAATCTATTAATTCCATCTTTATTGCTAGAATTTCTACTCATTGTCACTGAGAAAGGAAGAGTCAATTTAACACACTAGATTTCAAAGATTCTATCCAATAAAATCATAGTTTATTATAGTTATATCAGCTAATTACTATAAAGTAAAAGAAAAAAGCACCAAGTTGGCAGGAGGCATCCAGCAGAGAACACAGAAAGACAACAGCCTTCGTCGCTGAGCACCTCTGCAGCCTAAGCTCTCCGCACCTTTCTCTGCCCAGGGATGCCACTTTACCTTCCTTGAAGCCTGTCCCCCACAGCTGTAAGGAGACCACAGAGCCAGTGAGCACTCACTAAAACTAATTAGTATTTAGAAGGTAAACCTGAGACAAAGAAATAAATGCCAGCACAGGCAGAGGGAAGGGGCTTTTAACTCATGCCCCAAAACATATTTCTGCTGCAGAATGCACTCAAGCACAGAGCTCTGAAGAACTGGCCCTTTCCTTCTGCACCAGAGCAGACGGCGGTACAAGGACCCCACCCCGCAGTCGGGTAGGAGGGTGTGAACCTGCCCCCAAGCCGCTGTCACCACTCCCGGCTCTAACCAGGTAACTGTGGTCCAGGCATCACTTGCCACCCATCCCAAGGCCACCTTTGAACATCACTTGATGTCCTGTGTTAGGGAGAAAGAATGTTTCTCCTTCATACATTTCCTAAAGCAAATTTCAAAGTTTGAACACTTCAGCACAAATTTTCCCAGGAATAGACCAACCATGTGTTACTACTGACAGGCACGGAGGAAACCCAACAGCTGGCCCCTGCTGCTCTCCTCACCATGAGGCACGCAGTGCCCTTCTCTGCTTTCCCGCTGGCCACTGAGAAACCGTCCACAGCAGTACCTTTCAGAGGCCACACGGCAGAGGGCTCCTCACTGATAAAATTCACTCTCACCTCACTTATGAAAGCCTGCACGTATAAAGAGACTTACAATCTATTGTGTTCACAAACCACTTTAAACTCTGAAGAGGAGGGAAAAAAGCAACTAGTAAAGGCCACTGCACGAACTCAGGGGCCTCTCTGCTTCTCCTGTTGAACGTCATAGGTCCTGGGTGGTTTCTGAGAACACCAACACGAGAACACCAGCTGGCCTGGGACATGGGTCCAAGTTCCGGGAAGCCCTACAGTTCTTTAGCACATCGCTGATGGGTCACGAGTCATCCAGGAACCTGATGAGTTCTGTGTAAAATTGCTGGTCAACAACCTGTTAACATAGCTGCTATTTCCTGATTCATTTCTCCCAGTCTCAATCCCTAGGTGTTCCAAATTCAGCCTGTTTTATTCTTTCTCCCCTCCTCATGTCTCACCTACTCATTACATAGAATCACTCAGCACCTCTAACATCTTAACACGGTACTGCCTGGCAATTTTAGGCAGAAACTGTCCATGTCACCCAATAACTCATTTCCAGCCAGCAATGTGTTAAGGTATGATGTCTCTTCTGATGACACATGAATTTGTGTCTTCACACTGGCTGCCAGCCCCATCCACTCATGGCATAGTAGGTAGTGTGACTCCCAGAAGGTGCTTCACAGGAAACTGTATGCTGGACCCACACTAGGACACAAATGTGGACAAGACACCTAACACGTGTCTCCAGTCCCTGCCCTTAACAAGCTTGTAATTTAAAGAAACATGGCTATAAGAACAAACAACTGTCAAATAAAACAGATGCAGGTGGTATCAAGTATGAATAGAACACTAAGACAGAAAACCAGCGTGGAGTGGAAGTTAAACAGGAAACCTGGATGATGGGCCAACTGTAACTGACGTGCTTTTCAGAAGAAAGTGTATTAGTAATAGGGGTCCCCACAACTTTTGTCAGGACCATAAAAGGCAGAGTGTGGGGTTTATCCAGCCCTGTGCAGATGCTACTTACAGTGGGGTCAAGTATTCCGACATCGTGTTCCAGACTCAACATGAGCCTCATTCCTTTCTTTTCAATCCATTTCTAATCAATATTTCAGAGTCCCAAGTCTTTCCAAAATCAGGAATACACTTGCCTGGAAAGCAGACAATAGTTCTCCCACTAGGAAGATGTTTCTGCCATCTATGTAGAAAACAGGGCACCGCAAGAGAACAATACTCATGTTTCAGAGCAACCAGTGTCAAACAGGCTCCATCACTTCCAGTAAGTCACCTACCCTAAGCCTCAGTTTCTACATTTGTAAATCTAGAATAGAAAATATCAAGAAATGTGGCCACATTAGTAAGACAGACTTTTACTGAGGTTATTGGTCCCGAGTTCCACAAATGGCAAGTGTTAACACCACTGTCACTGTCATAAACCACGCTGCAGCTCAGTGGCAGGAGCATCCACATACTATTACCCATGACTCAGGACCCAGCTCACAATGCAGCCCAGTTCTGGAAACCGACTCTGGGCCACAAATTCCTCCTCAAAAGCCCTGCCCTAAACCAGGCCAGTATCAGCTACCAGCCACCAGCCCCTCATGTGGCTCCTGGCACCCTCTGCCTTGAAAGCTGAGCTTGTGCTGAGTGCCCACTGGCTCCATGATCAAAGGAGGTCATGCACTCCCTTCCTCAACCTCGCTGGAGCACAGGGCAGAAGCTTGTAGGCTGCTCTCTTAAGCTTTCCCGTACAAATGACAGTGCCACAATCTCTCTCTCTCTCTCTGTTTCAGTGACTTGTAAAACCATGCCAGCCTGCGGGTGCCCTCGGTGTTAACAGCTGTTGACTCCTCCCCCACCTACCCCCAGTTCTGAGACCTGCTCTCCTAAGCTGTCTCCTTCCAGCTCTTCCCCAAGGGTGTGCCCCAGGCCACGGTACCTGCTCTAAGTCCCAAAGCCCCATCCCCCACCGCTGCTGCTCTCTCCATCCACTCATCCACTGTCATCCCCACAGCCCAGCTTTTCTGCTCCCACAAAGAGCTGGCAAATTCCTTTTCTTAAATGAGCAGAGCTCATGTTCCTGAAACCTCACACAAATACCAAGTATCACTGAATAAAGATATACCTTAGTTTTCGGGGTTAATTTTGGAAGACAAAGTGCTATTCACCACAGAGTTGGTAGAGCAAAGAGGGGGAGGGGGCTTCCCAAGCAGAAGGAGGGGCATCACCACCCACCCTTCCTGCTCCCAGCTCAATGGCACCTCTGTGCTCAAGCCACATGCAGGCTCCTAGTGGTGCTTAGTGAAAAAGCAAGGGGCCTGATATGCCTAGTCTGCCTGGCAGCTGTCAGTAACTGCCGTCAGCTACAGTTTCTTTTCTTTTCTTTTTGGTAGAGACAGAGTCTCACTTTATCGCCCTTGGTGGAGTGCTGTGGTGTCACACAGCTCACAGCAACCTCCAACTCCTGGGCTCAGGCGATTCTCTTGCCTCAACCTCCCGAGTAGCTGGGACTACAGGCACCCGCCACAACGCCTGGCTATTTTTCTGTTTTTGCAGTTCGGCCGAGGCTGGGTTTGAACCCGCCACCTTCGGTACATAGGGCCGGCGCCCTACTCGATGAGCTACAGGCACCGCCGTCAGCTACAGTTTCTTAGCTCACATAGGTGCAGCACGGTGCAGACTGCTAAGCCACAGATTGATGTACTGCACTAGAATTTGCAAATTAAAATCCCTCTAGTTGAGTCTTATGCAGTTCCATGGACTGAGCTAAAACAGTGAACTTCAACCCTTTAGTTTCCAAATGCTGTAAAAAATAATTCTACCCTGTGACCAAATACACACAAATATAAATCGTGCTAGTAATATTTTTCTATTCTCTTCTAGCTAACTTTTTTTCAAAAGCAGATTACAATTCATTAAATTCACTCTACAACTCTTCACAACCTGAAAAGCACTGGGCTGGTGGACAGAGGGGTGGGGCAGTGGCAGCTGAAGCAACACAAAGGCAGGGCTGGAAGAGTACACAGGCCTCGCTGAGTCCATCATAAGCAGGTGACCCAGTGAATGAGCGCAGGGCACATAAAGCTTGGGTGGAGCTTATACTACCCTCTGGTAGGGGTGTGGGGGCCATGAGATAGCCTGTTAACTAGTGGTGCATCACAGTAGTACCCGGGGAATATCTCCAGGAAACAGGAGTTGCACGCAGAAGACAGGTGAGAAAAAGAAAGGCTCCATAAGGAACAGTTTAGAGAAGAGTGACTCTCCCAGTCTTGAGTCCAAAGTTCTTCTTTCTCTGGAAATTCCAGATCTCCCCAGTTCCAAAGGGCCTTCCAAGCTTGTGAACCCCATCCTGAAGAAAATCATTATGATTATGTTTGCAAAATATGACAAGCCCGACAGAATAAAGGATCATGTGAAGTGGGCAAAAAGCAGGAGAGGGCCAGAGTCCTCATGTCCCCAGGGTAAGACAGGTGCCTTGGGAGAGATACAGGGGCTCACTGGGGTCTTTGCCACTGTGACATGTGGGGCTGGTCCCACTACAGAGCAGGGTCACAGGCACATTTTAACACCTTTACTGAGGTATAATTTACATACCACAAAATTCATTCATGGTTACCACCATCCAATTTCAGAACATTTTCATCACCCCAAAAAGGTCCCTCAGGCATATTTACAGTCACTCCAGCCCTGGCCACCCACAAATCTGCTTTCTGTCTCTGCAGCTCTGCCTTCCTGAACATCTCATTAAATGGAACCAGCATGCCTGAGGTCCGACCATCGCAGCCTGCATCAACACCTCACTCCTCCCTATTGCCCTACAGTGTCCACTGCACAGAAACGCTGCATGTTGTTCACCAGCTGAGAGGCAGGTAGATATTTGGGTTTTTTCTACTTTGGGGCCTTCATGAATAATGAAGCCGTGAACATTCATGCACAGTTGATGTGTGGCCGTGCTTTCATTTCTCTAGGGTAATGTCCAGAAGTGGAATTGCTAGATCGTATAGTAAATTTAAGCTTAAACTTTTCAGAAGCACTTAATGTGTCTTTTAAGGTAGATGAGTATTTTACAGTCCCTCCAGCAATGTATGAGGATTCTTGTTTATTCATGTTCTCAGGTATATTTTTAAATTCATACTTACATTTATTGTGGATGAAGTATAGTCTGACTAAAGTTTTGGTTAGCAGTTATGTGAACTGTGGAGTTCACATGGCCTTGTAATTTATTCATACTCCAAATTTCACAAAAATTTATTTTAGAAATTATCAGAGATGTCCACTTGAAAAACGCTTGAAATCATTTTCTATCAAAATGCAATACCAAACAACTAAGTAAACTTAATGGTCCTATGAAATTTGACCAACATACTTGTAAAGGGGAGTCAGTTATTAAGAAACCAAGCACACAAAAGAGAATAAGCCTCACACACTAGCCAGAGTCTCACGGGGACAACACCTGAATTGTGAACTCTGCAAACCAGCAGCAACTTGCAGAAGGCAGCACTCATAGCCAAGAAAAAAAAAGACAGTCAAGGGACTATTTATTCAGATGTGATGCAACTTGCATCTCAGGTGATGAGACACCAGACAGAGACCCTGCTTCCAGAAAAGAAAAGAAACACCTGGTCTCACAGGGACAGAGAACTACTTAATAGTCACTAGAGTGCCCTTGCCGCTCTGAAAACCTTTTTGCAGACTACACACAAATTAAAGAAGAGGGTGCAAGAACTGGTCAGAGTTTTGGTTCAGGGACCACAGAGAGAGACACTAAACTTGTAAACCTCTTCAACACACACTCTCCCAACCAGAGCACGAACCCCACATCTGGAGCTTAGATCTCTGTATTTCTTAAGATTTTACTTTCTTTCTTTTGTTTTTTTTTTTTTTAATTTTTATTAATTCATAAAGCAAAGTATCTCAAGAATGGAAGAAAAAGTATCTAATGTACTCAGCTCTACTATGAAGCTAATCTATAGCTTTCATATGAAGGCTAAAACCCAGTTATAGCACAAGATTTTACTTGTAAGCGCCTGTGGCTCAACCGGCTAAGGCGCCAGCCACATACACCTGAACTGGTGGGTTCGAATCCAGCCCGGGCCCGCCAAACAACAATGACGGCTGCAACCAACAAATGGCCGGGCGTTGTGGTGGGCGCCTGTGGTCCCAGCTACTTGGGAGGCAGAGGCAGGAGACTCGTTTGAGCCCAGGAATTGGAGGTTACTGTGAGCTGTGATGCCACGGCACTCTACCCAGGGTGACAGCTTGAGGCTCTGTCTCAAAAAAAAAAGATTTTACTTTTAAGTGTCACACACATTCACTGAATGGTACAATTTCCTCTCTTCAGAGAAAGCCTCCTTCTGGGGAGGGACCTTTCTGTTTCTAGTGATGGGGACCTGTGATGGATGAGGACCTGCGACAATTCTCCACCAGCACTTTTTCTGGTGCAACTAGAAGGAGGTTAAGGGACCCAGCTAGTCAGGGTCTAGGAGATTCCTCCTGCTAATTTTCAGTCACTCCAGGAAAACAAAAGCGTGACTAAGATTGGGTTACCACAATTTTAAAGAAAAACTGTTCCTTTCCTCTTCCCTTCCTCCAAATGTGCATACTTCAACATTTCACTCTTTTACATGTGCTCTTCTCCTGAAATAAAAGCTGTTTATATTCCAAAAATGATGATTAGAATTCCAAGACAAGAGCTTCCTTGCGGCTGGGCACGGTGAGACTGGGGAGAGAGGACCTCAGGCATCTCTGGCAGGCGGGATCTACCAGGAACTTCCCCTTGGGGACACAGGGAGACAGCGTGAGGCTTCTGGACACCCTGAGGAAGGCAAAAGCAGCAGAGACTGGGCAAGTGGTTGCGTCTGTTCACTCGGTCTGATCCTGTCGGCGGCTGTGGGTGGGGCAACAGTGGGACTGCAGGCTGGAAAGGCCTTACCTGTGAGCTGTTTGGGTTTCTTTTGGTCTTGGCACTCGGTTG
>CAUYRH010103868.1:0-27351 GCA_963574655.1 Perodicticus potto
CACCCCCACTGTGTCATTAATTGTCATTAATTATCTTCATATCAAAATTGAGTACATAGGATTCATGCTTCTCCATTCTTGTGATGCTTTACTAAGAATAATGTGTTCCACTTCCATCCAGGTTAACACAAAGGATGTAAAGTCTCCATCTTTTTAAATGGCTGAATAGAATTCCATAGTATACATATACCACAGCTTGTTAATCCATTCCTGGGTTGGTGGGCATTTAGGCTGTTTCCACATTTTGGCCATTGTAAATTGAGCTGCAATAAAAAGTCTAGTGCAATGATGAAAGGATTTTTTTCTTTTGAATAGATGCCCAGTAATGGGATTGCAGAATCAAATGGGAGGTCTAGCTTGAGTTCTTTAAGGGTTCTCCAAAATTCCTTCCAAAATGGTTGTATTAGTTTGCAGTCCCATCAGCAGTGTAAGTGTTCCCTTCTCTCCAATCCATGTCAGCATCTGTAGTTTTGAGATTTTGTGACGTGGGCCATTCTCACTGGGATTAGATGGTATCTCAGGGTGGTTTTGATTTGCATTTCTCTAATAGGGATGATGAACATTTTTTCATATGTTTATTAGCCATTTGTCTGTCTTCTTTAGAGAAGGTTCTATTCATGCCTCTTACCCATTGATATATGGGATTGTTGGCTTTTTTCATGTGGATTAATTTGAGTTCTCTATAGAACCTAGTTATCAAACTTTTATCTGATTCAAATTATGCAAATATCCTTTCCCATTGTGTAGGTTATCTATTTGCTTTGGCTGTTGTCTTCTTAGCTGTACAGAAGCTTTTCAGTTTAAGTCCCATTTGTTTATTTTTGTTGTTGTTACAATTGCCATGGCAGTCTTCTTCATGAAGTCTTTTCCCAGGCCAATATCTTCCACTGTTTTTCCTGTGCTTTCTTTGAGGATTTTTATTGTTTCATGCCTTAAATTTAAATCCTTTATCCATATTGCATCAATTTTTGTGAGTGGAGAAAGGTGAGGGTCCAGTTTCAGTCTTTTACATGTGGATATCCAGTTTTCCCAGCACCATTTATTAAATAGGGAGTCTTTCCCCCAAGGTATGTTCTTGTTTGGATTGTCGAAGATTAGGTGGTTGTAAGATATTAGTTTCATTTCCTGGTTTTCTATTCGATTCCAAATGTCTATGTCTCTATTTTTGTGCCAGTACCATGCTGTCTTGACCACTATGGCTTTGTAGTACAGCCTAAAATCTGGTATGGTGATGCCCCTGGCTTTGTTTTCATTCCTAAGAACTGCCTTAGCTATACGGGTTTTTTTCTGGTTCCATACAAAACACAGAATCATTTTTTCCAAGTCTTGAAAGTATGATGTTGGTATTTTAATAGGGATGGCATTGAATCTGTAGATTGCTTTGGAAAGTATAGACATTTTAACAATGTTGATTCTTCCCAGCCATGAGCGTGGTATGTTCTTCCATTTGTTAATATCCTCTGCTATTTCCTTTTTTAGGGTTTCATAATTTTCTGTATAGAAGTCCTTCACCTCTTTTGTTGGGTATATTCCTGTGTATTTCATTTTCTTTGGGGCTATGGTGAAGGGAGTTGTGTTCTTAATTAGCCTTTCATCTTGGCTGTTATTGGCGTATACAAGGCTTCTGATTTGTGGATGTTGATTTTTACATCCTGAGACATTACTGTATTTTTTGTTGACTTCCAGGAGTCTTGTGGTTGAGTCTTTGGGGTTCTCTAAGTATAAGATCATATTGAAAGCAAAGAGGGAGAGTTTAACCTCCTCTGCTCCCATTTGGATGCCCTTTATTTCCTTGTCTTGCCTAATTGTATTGGCTAGAACTTCCAGCACTATGTTGAATAGTAATGACAATAGAGATCAGCCTTGTCTAGTTACTGTTCTAAGTGGAAAAGCTTTCAGTTTAACTCCATTCAGTAAGATATTAGCTGTGGGTTTGTCATAGATAGCTTTGATCAGTTTAAGAAATGTGCCACCCATGACTATACTCTTCAGTGTTCTAATTAGGAAATGATGGAGGATTTTATGAAATGTTTTTTCTGCATCTATTAAGAGGATCATATGGTCTTTGGTTTTTCTTCTGTTGATATGGTGAATAATGTTTATGGACTTGTGTATATTAAACCAGCCTTGCATCTGTGGGATGAAACCTACATGATCATGATGTATGACTTTTTTGATGACAAGCTGTAATCTTTTAGCTACAATTTTTGCATCTATACTCATTAGTGAAATTGGTCTGAAATTCTCCTTTTTTTTTTAGTTGAGTCTTTTCCCGGTTTTGGTATCAGAGTGATGTTTGCTTTGTAGAAAGTGTTAGGGAAGATTCCTTCCTCCTCAGTTTTTTGGAATAATTTCTGCAGTATGGGAATAAGCTCTTTGAAAGTTTGTTAGAATTCTGGTGTGAAGCCATCTGGACCAGTGCATTTTTTTGTTGGAAGATTTTTTATTGTTTCTTTGATCTCAGTGCTTGAAATTGGTCTCAGTGCTTGAAATTGAAAGGAGCTCTATTTCTTCCTGGCTAAGTCTAGGGAGAGGGTGTGATCCCAAATATTGATCCATTTCCTTCACATTGTCAGATTTCTAGGCATAGAGTTTCTGGTAGTATTCAGAGATGATCTCTTGTATCTCTGTGGCATCAGTTGTAATTTCTCCTGTATCATTTCTGATTGAGGTGACTAGAGATTTTACTTTTCTGTTTCTACTTAGTGTGGCCAAAAGTTTATCTATTTACTTTTTCAAAAAACTAACTCCTTGTTTCATTAATTTTCTGAATGATTCTTTTGTTTTCAATTTCTTTAATCTCTGATTTAATTTTGGATATATCTTTTCTTCTGCTGGGTTTAGGCTTAGATTGTTCTTCTTTTTCCAATTCCTTAAGATGGCTTGTGAGTTTGTTGATGCATTTTCTTTCTGTTTTTTGGATGTAGGCATCTGAAGCAAAAAATTGTCCTCTCAGGAATGCTTTTGCTGTATGCCACAGGTTTTAGTAGCTTGTGTCTTCATTGTTGTTATGCTCAAGGAAGGTAATGATTTCCTCTTTTATTTCTTCCTGAACCCAACTGTCATTCAGCATAAGGCTGATTAATGTCCATGTCTTTGTGTGGGGTTGAACATTTTTGTTGGAGATCCACCTGTAGTGCCTTGTGGTCTGAGAAGAGATGAGGTAAAATTTCAATTCTTTTGAAGTTTATTTTGTGTCCTAGGATCTGATCAATTTTGGAGATTGTTCCATTGGCCAACCACAACAATGTATATTCTTTATCTTTGGGATGGAATGTTCTATATATTCTGTATACGTCTATCAAGCACAGTTGTTCTGGGGTCTCACTTAAGTCTCTTATATCTTTGTTTAATTTCTGTTTAGAGGATCTGTCCAGCTCTGTAAGAGGAGTGTTACATGTTATTATGGTGTTATTGGATGTCATGTTGCTTAGACTGAGTAAGGTCTGTTTCAAGGATCTGGGAGCATTTAAGTTGGGCGCATAAATATTTAGAGTTGAAACGTCTTCTTGTTGTATTTTTCCCTTGACCAATATGAAATGTCCATCTTTGTCTTTTTGACTTTAGTTTCTTTAAATCCACTTGTATCTGAAAATAAGATTGCAACCCTTCTTTTCTTCTGAATTTCATTTGCCTGAAAATTTGTCTTCCAACCCTTAACTCTGAGTTTTAATTTGTCCTTTAAGGCTAGGTGTGCTTCTTGCATACAGCAGATGAATGGCTTGTGTTTTTTAATCAAATCAGTCAATCTATGCCTCTTCAAGGGAATTAAAGCCATTAACATTTATTGAGATAATTGATATGTGTAGTAGTGTTCTATTTATCTTATTTTGTGAGAGTCCATTGCTTAGTTTTATCTTTTGCTTCATTATGGAAGTTAGGTTCTGTCCTTTAATTTCTGAGTTCTTCCTTTGCTAGTCTTCCATGGTGATGGTCAGTGTGTAGAACAGGTTGAAGTATTTCCTGTAGAGCTGGTCTTGTTGTGGCAAATTTCCTCAGTGTTTGCATATCAGTAAAAGATTTGATTTCTCCATCAATTTTAAAGCTTATCTTAGTAGGATATAGAATTCTGGGCTGGAAATTGTTTTGTTTAAGTAGATTAAAGGTAGATGGCCATTAATCTTCTTGTTTGAAAAGTTTCATTAGAGAAGTCTGCAGTCACCCTGATGGATTTGCCCCCGTAGGTCAATTGGCGCTTACTCCTGGCAGGTTGCAAAATCTTTTCTTTTGTCTTGACTTTGGACAGGTTCATCACAATGTGTCTTGGAGAAGCTCTGTTAGAGTTGAGGAGACCTGGGGTCCGATATCCCTCTGAAAGGAGTGTGTCAGAATCTTTGGTGATATTGAATTTTTCCTTTATAATATTCTCTAGTATAGCTTCCATTACCCTGGGGTATTCTTCTTCTCCTTCTGGGATACCTACAAGTCGTATGTTTAAACACTTCATAAAGTCCCATAATTCTGTCAGTGAATGTTCTGCTTTCTCTCTCTTCTTTTCTGCCTCTTTAACTATCTGAGTTATCTCAAGAGCTTTGTCCTCTACCTCTGACATTCTTTCTTCTGCATGGTCTAATCTGTTGTTGATACTTTCTATTGCATCTTTAAGTTCCCTAATTGACTGCTTTAGTTCCTTCAGCTCTGTTACATCCTTTCTATATTCTTCATATTGTTAATCTCTTATTTGATTCTGTTTTTGGATTTCCTTTTGGTTATTTTCCACTTTATTTGCAATTTCCTTCATTGTTTCCATCATCTGTATTCTAAATTCCCCTTCTGTCATTTCTAACATTTCTTTATAGGTGGAATCCTCTGCAGTAGCTACCTCTTGGTCCCTTGGGGTGGTTGCTCTGGACTGGTTTTTTATGTTGCCAGGATTTTTCTGCTGATTCTTCCTCATGAGTGTTTTGTTTTTGTTTTTGTTTTAATCTATTTCCTTCCCCTAATTTTCCTTTCACTTCCTTTTGCTCTTTAAGTTAGTGTGCCTCTGCCTAGGGTTTCGATGAGTCCTTTTGGTACAGGACCAGAAGGATGAGAAGATTAAAGAGTAGAAAGGGAAAAAAGATTTATGAAAAATAAAGAGAAAGGAGAGGGGGTGAGTAAAAGAGAATATTGACAAAAAGAAGAGAGGCACAGAAGGAGGGAGATAGGAGCAATATAGGTGTACAATAGGGTACTTTGACCCAACCTTAAAAACCCCCAACCTGTGGGGGTACTGAGTTGGGTGGTTCCCTTGAGGTCAGCAGCTCTGTGCCAAAGTGTTCAGACATAGTACCCTACCTCCATCAAGTAGAGAGGAAAGACAAAAATGCCATAAATCAAACCAAAACAAGCAAACAAAACTTTATGGGATAAAATTGGGGCTGAAACCAAATAACAGGTAGAAACAGTAGGAAAAATGAGGTTCTAATTGTTAAACAAGGTAACAATGGAAAATTATGTTTAAACTAGAAAAATTAAGAAAGAAATGAAAGAAAAAAAATCTAGAGGGAAAATGTTGACATTAAAAAAGAAGACCAAAAACCAAAAACAAAGCAGTATAATATATCTTGCTAAATATTGTCTGGGCAACAAGTGATTTTCTGTGGTATGAGATGTTAATCACAATGCTGATTCAGCTGTAGGAGATGGAGACTGGAGGCCTCTGCTGATTTCTCAAACCTCGCAGGGTGGAGAGTCTTAATCTCTCTTCAGCCCATTAGAAGGCAGTTTAAACTGTTGACCTTGGCTAAGCGGAAACTTTCCCAGTAAGGGAAAATCCACACATATAAAAAAATTCGCACATATATTCTCCTGGGATTTTTTTTTGTTTTTACACCTAGATAATTATTGTTGCATTTTGTTGGGAATTTTCCCTGTCTTCAGTGTTTTGATTTTAATATGAAGTTGTTTGGGACCTTTAGCTTTTAATTTACTGTAAACTGAAATCTCATTTTCTTATGGAGACATAGAACTCCACCATGAACGGGAAAATTCCCTCATCCGTGATGCTGTGGGTGACAGGGCATCTAGTTGTTGGAGGTGGATTTCTGTTGTTTTTCAGAAGAGGGATTTTGTTTGTTTTTTGTATTGTCCTATTTCCTTTTTATTCCTAAGATGATTTTTTATTTTGGCTATGTCTTTTTTGTTGCTTTTGTAATATCTGGTATGCTGTTGCTTTTCTTGAGTTTGTTAATTTTTTTTTTACACTAATCTGAGAGTCGTATTCTTTTACTAAGGATTCTAATCCTTTTTATCATAACTAACATATTTGATCTATGGAACTGAATTTTTTACTTTTTTATAAAAGGTATTTTATTAAATAAAAGCACAAACAATCTGAACTTCTTAGATGGTCTTCTTAACTGTATACTAGGGGTGTGTGATGTGTGTGTGTGTGTGTATATATATATATTCATACATATATTTTTAAATTTTTCAGCGCTTAAGGCAGCCTTCTCCTGTAGTTCCTGCTCTTCAGAACAAAATCTCAAGCAAACTCCAAAGACCTCCTTCAGTTGACAGCATCATAAGTTCCTTTATTCATGTATATACTTTTTGTTTTGATTTCTTTTTTTTGTTGTTGTTGAGACAGTGTCATTATGTCGCCCTCGGTAGAGTGCCATGGCATCACAGCTCACAGCAACCTCCAACTCTTGGGTTTAAGAGATTCATTTGCCTCAGCCTCCCAAGTAGCTGGGACGACAGGCGCCTGGCACAACGCCTGGCTATTTTTTTGTTGCAGTTGTCATTGTTTTTTAGCAGGCCTGGGCTGAACCCACCAGCCTTGGAGTATGTGGCTGGCGCCCTATTCACTGAGCTGCAGGCGCTGAGCCATTTGTTCTGATTTCTTAATACTAGCTCAGTTATGTTGGATTAGGGAGACTGAGATTTTCTTATTCATCATATTTGGATAGACTAAATCTTTCCAGATCTAGGCCAGGCTTGGTGGCTCTCCTAGCCACCAAGTGCTAGTGTAATCCTAGCACTCTGGGAGGCCGAGGCCGGTGGATTGTTTGAGCTTAGGTGTTTGAGACCAGCCTGAGCAAGAAGATTTCTACTAAAAGTAGAAAAGGGTGCATGCCTGTAGTCCCAGCTATTTTGAAGCCTGAGACAGGAGGATTGATTGAATCTAGGAGTTTCAGGTTGCTGTGATCTACTATGACACCATGGCACTCTACTCAGGGCAACAGAATAAGACTCAGTCTCAAAAAAAAAAATAAATAAATAAAATAAGTACATTTTTTCAGATTTGAAATATAGGTAATACATACGTTAATTTGTCTTACACTTCAGTTGTAACCAATAATACTTGGTACCCCAATGTTTGATTCTCTTGACAAACCATAATTGAGCAAATAATTCTTGTCTAAGGCCCTCCCCTAAGATGGTCCTTTTTTGAAAATTGATCTTCTAAGGCTGGATGTGGTGGCTCATGCCTGTAATCGTAGCCCTTTCAGAGACTGAGGTGAGAGGATCATTTGTATCTGAGCATTTGAGACCACCCTGGGCAACCTAGTGAGATACTGTCTCTTAAAAAAACTTAGCTGGGTGTGGTTTTGCACACCTATAGTCCCAGCTCTTCAGGAGGCTGAGGCAAGAGGATCACTTGTGTCCAGGGTACAGTGAGCTGTAATGGCACCAGTGCACTCCAGTCTGGGCAACAGAGCAAGACTCCATTTCTAGAAAAAAAAAAAAAAAGAAAAGAAAAAAGAAAACGTATCTTTTAGCTAGCTAGCTCTGCTCATGAAGGGTGGGGAACCTGCAGCCTTAAGGAAACGTCCTCTTCCTGGTCCTTAAGTTTGTTTGGCATTTTGAGTAAATCTAAATTTTACATAGCAAATCCTTTTACTAAAAGGGTTATAAGAGAATGATGAAGCTTTTCTTGCTTCCTTTGGTGCTTAAAAAAGAACAATTTTGAAATTAGAAGGCCATAGGTTCCCTTTCCCTGCAATCTTGAAATGAGAAGGCCATAAGTTCCCTGAGAAGAGGGTGCTTGGAGAGAGGAAGATTGGTCCTTAAGTTGATGCTTAAAGAATGAATAGGAATTTGTCATAAAGGGAAGGTGGGTTAGGGGCTTTCAGCATATGCAGTCATGGAGGCCATGTAAGCCTTATGGCATGGAGACTCTTACACGCTTTGGTCTGGCCTAATGATGCACTAAAGCAGCAGAGGTCACGTGAGGCGCCATGTGGCCTGCTAGATTTCAAAGAGGCCAATTACCAGAACAGACAAAGAAAATGTGTTAGAAAAACATCTTCCTGAATCCCACCCCCTGAGATTCTGTTCGGTAGGTCTATGTTAGATATTGCATGGGAATTCATAAGTAGGGGAATGACACAGCCACTTTTGTCTTGTATGATGTTTTCGCAGGCAGTGGTGTGGAGCTGTGTCTTGGAGGTAGGGCAAAACTGTAAAAATGGACATAAGATGCTTTTGCAGAAGCCCCAGTGTGAGACTTTAAGGTGCTAACCAGGCAGTGACACCAATAACTGAAGAGGTGTGACAATATCATGGTAGAGTTGAGAGCACAGTAGTGGGATTTACTGACTGAGCACATGCTGGGTGAGAGTCATGTAGCTCTTGAGTTTCTGGCGAGGGCTATAGAAGGTAGGGAGTTGAAAGTATGAGCTGTGCTGAGGAAGGAGCTTTGGACTGGATTTGTCATTTTGGAAGCCATCGACATATTGGTACTTGTTAAATTAGTACAGTTGTTTTGATTAATGTCTGGAGTGTGAAATAAAGGTGCTGGGCAGGATTATTGAGGGGAATCATCACTATTTGAGAAGCCAGGAAAGGAATGGAGACAGGATGAGAGAGAGGCAGTGATGTCAGTTGGTGCAGACAAAGTAAAACGAGGGATTCAAATGCCCAGTGAACGTGTCATGTGGGGATCACTTTATGAATGCGGTGAGGGCAGTGTTGTGAGTGCTGGGTGTAGAAGCAGAGGCAGAAGCTGGGTGTTGAGTGAATGGAGGTAAGGAAGCAGCCCTCCGAAGTCCTACACTGCTGTTCTTCTGAAAGCTCAGCTGGGAGGGGAAGGAGGGAGTAGACAGGAATGGGGATGAGAGGAGATGGAAGAAATTTTTTAAGCAAGGGAGAGGTTTCTGTACATAGGCTGAGAAGAAGGTGCTTGGAGAGAGGAAGAAGTTAGAGAAAAAATAATTGGAGCGGACGGGAGTTGCTTATCGGACACAGCACAGATGAAGGCTTCTCTTTGTGGGGGGAGGGCTTTCCCACTGTGCTGAAAAGGAGGAATAGATGCAGATGTGGTTCAGATGTGAGTGTGGACACACATGTAAGTTGTATAGGTTGGAGAGTGTGGAGTTTGATCTGTTGTCCCTTGGGGCATTTCAGTTAATACCCGCTTTCAAGCTTCTGAGTAAGGAAGGCATATGCTGAGCGTGTCTTTGTCATTACTGTTCAACAGGAAAGTTCCATGTCCAGGGCACAGTCTCCTCCAGTCCCTGCCAGGAAAAACCAGCTCCGTGCAGAAGGTAGAGCTAACTGTTTAATATTTGATATAGATCATTTGTTTTTTTAACTTTTTATTTTGAAATAATTATAATGTCACAGAAAGTTGTGAGTTATAGAGAGGTGCTACGTTCCCTGACCCCATCTCCCCTCTGGTAGCAGCGTAAGCAGCACAGTATTGCAGCCATGAAGCTGACGCCGGTGTGTCGTTGGAGGGCTCTCCAGACCTCCATCAGAATTCACCAGCTTTTACAGGCATTTAGGAGTGTCTGTTGTGGCGGGGGGGTGGGGGGGGTTCCTGTGCTTTTTATCAGGTGTAATTAGTGTAACCACCACCACAGCCCCGGCGTGGACCTATCCCATCACTACAGAGGAACTGCCTTGTGCTGCCCCGTGTGGTTGTACTCCCCACCCAAAGAATAGCTCTTAACTTTTAAAATTCCTATATTATCAAAAACGTTTTTGTGGGTTTTAATGTTTGTGAATATGATCTATATAAATAAAACACTAAAATTATCTTTCATAAACACATCTCTCCTAGAGTTTTAGCTTTAAGATAAGTCAAGTTTGCTTTAATGTTTAATCTTTTGTTCTTATACCTGTCTCTTTACTTATCAATGGGAATTGGCAGAGGAGAAAAAAAATGTGATTATGGAATTATCAGAAATGAGGAAACAACTTCGCAGTGAAGAGAGGCGTCTACAAGGGCAGTTGCTATACGTGGGCAATGATGATGAAATTCACATAAGGCAAGTTTAGAATTGCAGTTTCTAGTTTTTCTTGAGTTCTTTTGTGTCACCTATCCTGTATTTCTGTATTTTTGGAACAGATAAATTCATCTTTCTTACAATCTTACTTTCCCTTTTTCAGTCTTCTTTGAAATCAGGTATAGAAATTGAGTACTCAAGGGAAATAATGATATAGGAACGGCAAATGTCAGAGAAGGAATAATTGTGGACAGTTGCATCTTAGAATTGTTTTAACATTTGCCTTCAATAATTAATGCTTTATGAAATACTTTGTTTCCAGCAAAATCACTTAGAGGCCACCAAACGTTGTTCTAAGCATTGTCCTTTAAACTTCAATTTGTAATCTTTTATTAGGTTATAAAATCGACATAGTAGGTAGGTACTATCTTGCTTTTTTCAATTTTTCTATTTTGAGATAATTTTAGATTATTAAAAAGTTAGAAATATAGCACAGCACAGTTTCTATACACCCTTCACCCAGTTTTCCATTGTTAATATATTACCAGGAAACATTTGTTACAACTAAGAGGCTGATATTGAAATATTATTATTAACTAAATTCCATAGACATTTTGGATTTGTACAGGGTCCCCATTGACTTCGTCTTCCTGTTGCAGGGCCTCGCACAGTGTACCACAGTGTGTTTAGTTCTCATGTCTCCCAGTCTCTTCTGGTCTGCACAGTTGCTCCGTAACTGCAGATCGAGCAGCGTATTGGCCAAGTATCCTGTAGAATACCCCCCAGTCTGGATGGTCCTGCGTTTTCTGATGACTAGACAGAGGTTTCTGGAATGAATAGCACCAGGTGCTATTCTTACATCACATCATGTCATGTCACGTGGCATCCCTGTAGATGCTGACCTTAGCCTTGGTTAAAGTGGTGTTTGCCATGTTTCTCCACTGGAGAGTTAACTGTTCTTTGCTCACAAATCACTAAATGTAGCACACTCACAGGAGGTGGGGGTGGGGTTAAGTTCCATATCCTGGAGCACATGGCCTCTATTTATTGTTTAGAATTCTTCTGTAAGAAAGACTTGTCTTTTCTTTTATTTATTTATTAAGTCATTTATTTATATCACTGTTTTCTCATGCATATTTATTTTATGCTTTGGTTTATAACCTGCTACTACATTATTTTGTGGCCTTTGGGAGCTGTTTCAGGTTGGCTATTGCGTTCTGTTGACATCCCCATCCTTTCATTTTTTGAACACTTTCTCACTTACTGGTTCGACATGCCTTGGGATCATCTTTTATTTTTCCTGCCTCATGCCTAGGATCAACCATTTCTCCAAGGAGCACTGGTTCCTTTTGGAGAATGGTGTTCAGAAACTAAGCTTTGGGCACTGGGTGTGCTTATTGTTGGACGTCCTTGCTCCTAGGCCCTGTTAGTGAACAGAGCTGGATAGTATATGCCTTGTGTACTAAGTTTGAAATATAGCATATCTGTAATTGTCCCTGTGTCTGTCCATTTGTATGTATTTTAAGTTTATATCAGTGTCTCTGATGCTAATCCAGGATATGGGAGGATTTTAATATAGCATGTTAACTTGCCTAATTATATTTTGGTTAGAGTTTTTTTTTTTTTTTTGTAGAGACAGAGTTTCACGTTATCGCCCTCGGTAGAGTGCCGTGGCGTCACATAGCTCACAGCAACCGCCTGGCTAGTTTTTTGTGTTTTTTTTTTTTTTGCAGTTCGGCTGAGGCCGGGTTTGAACCCTCCACCTACGGCACATGGGGTCGGTGCCCTACTCGCTGAGCCACAGGTGCTGCCCCTTGGTTAGAGTTTTGTTTGTGTTTTTCAGGCATATTCTGACTAGTGAAATGAAGTGAGGAAATTTCAAGGCATAGATAGGCTAGACAATGAAATATTAATCCAAAACTCTGCTCTCTTTTGGCATACTGATATGATTTAAAAAAGAGAAATCAAGCAACCTCTCCAATTTTCTCACTTGAGAATTGTGTATGGTAATTGCTACCAAATGAGATTCAAATGAAGAATAAATAGATGTATTTGGAAGTATATTATAATTCTGAGTTCTAACTTAAATTAGATAACATGTTAGAGTTGCCATCATTTAGCAAGAATTGGTTAAATACATTTCTTAATTCCTTAGTACTCAAATATGTGTCATGATTAGAGACATCTCAGGGGTTGGTTCTTTATTTCAGTTTTATAAATATTTTCATAAAAAGAATCTCTGATTATTAATTTACCACATTATCAAACAAACAGAATGCAGCTAACATGTAAAGATTTAATAACCTAATTTCTAACTTATTAGCCTGTTCACCTATTATCATGATTGGAATCTAGACAGGAGCCCAATGTAATAGTCTCCTTTTTTGCATTTTTTTTTTCTTTCTTTCTTTTTTTTTTTTTTTTTCAGTTTTTGGTTGGGGCTGGGTTTGAACCCGCCACCTCTGGCATATGGGGCCGGCAACCTACTCCTTCGAGCCACAGGTGCCGCCCTCCTTTTTGCATTTTAATGAAATCTCCATGGAGATCTATCACAGTAGGTGTATATTAGAAGTCTATGTCAGCCTTGACAGGGTGGTTTTATGGCCCCAGTGAATCCTCCATACTATCCTAACCCCAGACTAAAGAAGAACCTCCATGGGATCCCAGCTCTTCCTTTCTAACTGCTTAGGGGAGATTTGATGGTAGAGCCATGAAGGAAGGAGTCTCACCAAAGTTTACATGACCATAGCTTTGAGCTGTATTATCAAAGTAGAGGAGACTCACCTAGGGCTGAGAGAAGCAGCAGTAGAAGCCTGGTTTGATTTTATTTTCAGGATCAGAAATAAGATTCCCCATCCCTGTTCCCTCTTATTGTCACCCTCCCATCCCCCAGCAGAAAGCTCCTTTATTAAGCTACCTGCCTATTTTGTTAGTTTCATAGGTACCACAGGAATAGAGTATCAGTCAACTAACTGGGTACCAAGTTCACTGAAAATCCATTGTAAAGTTATTGTTGGGTACTCTGGATAATGCCTAGTATATTTAACAGCATTTTAATACCATATTTCTCTTGTAATTTCTATTTTAAGCAAAGGGGAAAGTAATAGGTAAAATTAGTAATATTTACTAATATTATTACTAATATTACCTATTACTAAATTAGATATTAGATATTAGTAATAATATTAGTAAATATTGCTAATTTTACCTATTACTTTCCCCTTTATTACAATAAATTATTGTTGGGTACGCTGGATAATGCCCAGTGTATTTAACAGCATATTAATGCCATATTTCTCTGTATAATTTCTATTTTAAGCAAAGGGGAAAGTAATATTACCTGTTACTATATACATGTTACGTACTTTGCTGGGCACTTTATAATAAAGAATTTCTCTTAATTCTCTTTCTCACAAGACTATTGGGGATTGGGCCCGGTGTGGTGGATCACACCTATAATCCTAGCACTTTGGGAGGCAAAAGCAGGAGGATCCTTTGAGTTCAGGAGTTTGAGACCAGTCTGAGTTTGAGACCCATTTCTATTTAAAAAAAAAAAAGAGAGAGAGAGAGAGACTATGAGGGATAGTTATCTATATTTTACAAATGATGAAATCAAGGTAATTAAGGTTGTCTTGCTAATAAATAACAGAGCTAGTCTTTGAAACTTAGTTTCTATGACTTCAAAGACTGTGATCTTTGTATTTACATGAACATTTTAAGATAAAGCTGAATTATTCTACTCATATATTTGTAATAAGTTACTCTGCATCTGAGTTTTTGAAAAATTATAATGACCTTGTAAATACATTTTAAGATAAGGAAGTGGATAACAGACATATTAAAATAATTTTTACCGTATATTTTGAAAGAGATCAAATTTCTTTTACATGAATTAAATGTGAACTTGGACTTTTTTGTTATAAAGCACAATTATGATTTGTCATTTATCTATAGGAAAAAAGAAAAGAATCCCATGGATATATTTGACATGGCTAGATATCGGTTGCAAGCGCCTGTCAGAAGACAGTCACCTAGGGGGTTAGATGCTTCCACGTTTCAGAACATTCATGATTTTAATGAACTGAAAGATAGAGGTGAGTAGATTGCTATTCTTTTAATGATATGACAAGAGGGTTCTATCCATATTTAAGTTAAGTATCTTTAAAGACATCTGTATCCTCCCTCTAAAGTGAAATTTTATTTATGTTATTTTAATTTATAATGAATAAAACTTCTGTATACTCTAGTCCTTCACTTTGCCAGTCTGGTTGATGAAGCTTTAGTTTGACTAAATATTTTCTTTTAGAGAGCCTACAGTTATTAAATCCTTGGGTGGGAGGGTAAAATGGTGCAGACTAAGGTGAACAATGGAACTTGGCTTGTAATGGAGGATGGACAGAGGAAGATGAGCTGATGGTAAAGACTAAGGAGAAGTCAGAGTGAACAGATGAAAAGCAGAGCATTGTGGGATACTGAAAGCTGAGAAAGTGAGCGTATCAAGGAGAAGGGATTGTGTAAGATGAATGATGGAAAATGTCGGTCTGAGGTCACTGGTGGTGATCTTTAAAAAGATCAGTGGGACAGGAGGGAGCAAGATGGCGGCCGAGTAGCAGCTTCTTTGCAAGTGAAGAAGTGGATGCAGTGAGATTGGGGAGAGAAACACCAGGCATCTCTGGCTTGTGGGCTCTGGCCAGAAACATCCCTTTGGGGATACAGGGAGATAGCAAGAGACTTCTGGACCCCAGGAAGACAAAAGCAGTGAGAAGTGGCAAGTGGTTGCATTCAGTCTGAGGCTGCTGCAGCCGTAACTGCAATAGCAGCAAGATTGCAGACAGCCTTTCCCTGTGGGTTGTTTTTTATTTTTGGACCTAGGCACTTGGTTGAATTACCTTGGGAGAACTTGGGTAAGAATATGGGTGACTTTAAGCCTTGTCCAGGGTGCAGGACTGAGCCACTGGGCCAGAATGGAGCTAACATTGTTCAGCTGTGGGCCATGTGCACAGCCATTGTGGGAGAACTGCGCTGCAGGCTCCACCCTCAGGGAGACAGAGCAAGGCTTGGGCTGGGAGACCTTGGGCGAGTGATATAGTGACTGTGAGCAGTGCCAACGGCCGGGAGATGCCAGGGATGAGTGGAGCTTTCAGTGTTTGACAGTAGAAGGGCTGCCTTGAAGCCTCGGCCCTCAGGGGCATAGAGTAAGGCTGGTATTGGCACACTGGATAAGCAGGCAGCCACATCACAAAATCTCAAAGCTGCTGATGCTGCATGGAGATAAAGGAACACTTTTACACTGCTGGTGGGACTGCAAACTAATACAACCTTTTTGGAAGGAGGTATGGAGAACCCTCAAAGAACTTAAGCTAGACCTCCCATTTGATCCTCCAGTCCCATTACTAAGCATTTACCCAGAAAGAAAAAAATCCTTTTACCATAAGGACACTTGCAGTAGACTGTTTATTACAGTTCAATTTACAGTTGCCAAAATGTGGAAACAGCCTAAATGCCCACCAACCCAGGAATGGATTAACAAGCTGTGGTATATGTACACCATGGAATACTATTTAGCCATTAAAAAGATGGAGACTTGGCTCTGCGCCTGTAGCTCAGTGGCAAGGGCAATAGCCACGCGGCTGGGTCTGCCAAACAATGACAACTACAACTAAAAAATAGCTGGGCATTGTGGCGGGCACCTGTATTCCCCGCTACTCAGGAGGCTGAGGCAAGAGAATCGCTTAACCGCTTAAACCCAAGAGTTTTAGGTTGCTCTGAGCTGTGACGTCACTGCACTCTACCAAGGACAACGTAATGAGACTCTGCCCCCCCCCAAAAAGATGGAGACTTTGTTATTAACCTGGATGGAAGTGGAACACATTATTCTTAGTAAAGCATCACAAGAATGGAGAAGCGTGAATCCTATGTACTCAATTTTGGTATGAGGACAATTAATGACCTACTACACAGTGGGGGTGGGGGAAGGGGAGAGCAGAGAGAGAGAGAGAAAAGAAGGGAGGGGGGTGGGGGAGGGAAGAGCAGAGAGAGGGAAGGAGGGAGGGAGTCGGGTGTGTGACACACCTTTTGGGAGCAAGACACAATTATGAGAGGGACTTTACCTAACAAATGCAATCAGTGTAACCTGGTTTCTTATACCCTCAATGAATCCCCAACAATAAAAAAATAAAAAGGTCTGTGGAACAGAAGTGAATTGAGGTTTGAGTAGAAAGTAAGATGTTGGAGACGAAATCATAATTATATTTGGATGAAGCTTCTCTGGAGAAGGGGAGGGAGAGTTCACATGCCAGAGGAACTTGTTAGGGTACAAATGTGAAGAGTTAGGGCAGAAGAAAGAGGCTGCTGCCACAGCTGAGTGAGGGGGTGGTTGCAGAACTGAGCAGGGCCCAGGTGAACTGGAGGAAAACTAGGGGGAAAGAACTGAGAGAAGGTCTGACGGAGCTCTTCTGAGAGAATGAGAGAGAAAGCTTAGTAGGGAAATAGGATTGCCAAGACACACGAGACCAAGGGACTGAAAATGTGTAGAGGAACCAAAATGTGTGCTACATGTGCTTTTTCATTAGGAGCGTTCAGGAGAGCAGGCAAAATGCTGGATGTGCAGTTATGACCTATGCCAGATAAACTAGAATTTTCTTCTCTTCAAAGTATTGCCTATTTATTGTAGAAAGTTTCCAGAATACAGAATTATAGAAGAATCACTTTCATCAAACCACTTACATATGCACCATTAACATTTTGGATGTCTTCTAGTCCTCTTGGGGAGCATAATTAAAACTATGAAAAGACATGATTATATTATCTACTTAATTTTTGTCATTTTTTTCACTTAACAGGTATCATCAATTTAACTTCACATGTGTCATCAACGACATTTACCATAGTTGTCTTTTATGCTACCATTCATTAATTAATCACTATGCTAGTCTATGCAAGTATAGTCACATGGTTAGTCACATGGTCGCATCAAAGGCCCTCGCTGACTGCTACTATGCTACTGCTTGTTCTGGGGCGTTCCTTATGTGGATGAGTTTGTGAAAAGGCATTCACCGAAGAATGTTGATTTCATGTTCTTTTAGTCTTATGGCTATTTTATTCTCCTTTGACTTTGGAGATGTTTCACTTGATTTTGAAATTAGATTACTCGTATGTTATGTATAATGTCTAATAAAATCTCATTTGAAAACAATATTTAACTTAGTTATGTAATATTTTTTTTTTTTTTGTACCAGATTCAGAAACACGAGTTGACCTCAAATTTATGTACCCGGATCCTCCAAGAGATCATCACACCTTAGAGATTCAGCAGCAGGCTCTGCTAAGGGAGCAGCAGAAGCGGCTGAATAGAATAAAAATGCAGGAGGGTGCTGCAGGTGAGGGATACTGATGACTATTTCAGGGGGTCTCAGAGGGCTGTTGTTCTGTTCTCCATCTCTTCAGTCCCAGGCAGGCCCCTCCACTGACAACTCTGTGCCCACATAGCACTTTTGGCCCAGAGTCCCAGAAGAGAACAGGTTCCAGGGAGGGTTCTGATTTGGCTTGACTAGAGTGGTGTCACTGAAAGTTCATGAGTGCGAGCCATAAGGATTGAATATTTGGACCAGGCCAAGCAGTTTCGGTGTCAGAACTAGGAACCAAGTGTGCTGGGGAGACAGATCAGTATGTGACATTTCTCTATTGTGTAGGGAGGTATGTTTAGGATTTGACGAAAATCTATAAAACATCAGACTGGGCTAAGGGTATGTTTTCATATCATCAACCAGTTAACAGATACTGAGTGCCTCTAGGAGCACAAGCACTGACCTGTAACCAGGAGGTATGATGATGAATAAAATCAGTGACTCCTCTCAAGGTAGATGCTAACCAAGTGTAAGTGATAAATACTAAATATTGCAAAGGAGAAATCAAGGGCCCCTGGGAGCGTGTAACTGGGGTGGTGTGGGTGGGCACCTAGAGGCTAAGTGGAGTTCACTTTCTCAGCACCAACGGGCCTGTGGACACCAGGTGTGCTGCGTGGCCCTCACCTGGATGTCACCAGCCTTGCTGGCCATGGAAAATGAGTAATAAAAACACAGCAGCCAGGTAACAGGAATAGGAGAGATGGTCCTGTCAGTCAGTTGGTTTTAAGAAAACCTTGGCAGGCTAGTCTGGGTTGAAGAATCTGAGGAGGCATTTTTGGCCTCATGACATAGCATCATAGGAGTTGGAGTATAGTGATACGACATTTTAGGCTCAGATCATAGATCAAGGCTTTGAGAAATATTTGTATAGGAAATGTCTTCCTTCTGGTACAAAAATTTTAATGACAGCCTTATAGCTAACCCTGTGATAGCAGAATAACCCAAATTCTATAGTAGTCATGTCATCTGGAGAAAGGCGAGAAGCAAGCACGTGCCAGTCTGGTGGTATTTTTCTTTAGAAGTCTCACATGATCACCTGATCTTAAGGAATCTTGGCAACTTAGGCTAATTAGCCCCAAATTAGCTCCCAGATAGATACAGGTACCTTTTGAGGACATCCATCCCCCAATAGCAGATACCCCCTGACTTTCAGTGAACCATGATGACATAATTCGTAAGAGTATGGTCTAACTAAACAGTCACATACAGGGCTGTAAGATATTTTGATAAGGAACTTAGTTATCATGGCAGTCTGTGTATTCCCAAAGGCAGTTTTTAAAAGGACAAAATGCACTATTCAGAGGAACGTAAAGAGAGGCTGGTCAAATTAGAGTGGCTTTGGGATACCTGATCCAAAATCTTTGCCTTTGGAACTAAGTGCCTAGAACGAGCTTACTTCAGTCGCAGGTGTGGGAACCCCTGTTCATTAACTCCTCTCAGTTCTCTACAAAGATTGGAGACTTGTGGCAGAAAATGATAAAGAATCTTGCATTAATCATTTTCTGCAGGCATCAGTTTTAAGTTGCCATGATTTTACTTATATTAATGTGAGCAGGAGAATTTTATCCAACTAGAATGGATGCAGGGTTATATTTATTTATTTATTTGCGTGACTGCGCCGGGGGGGGGTTCTTTTTTTTTATTATTATTAAATCGTAGCTGTGTACATTAGTGCAATCAAGGGGTACAGTGTGCTGGTTTCATATACAATCTGAAATGTTTTCATCAAACTGTTTAACATAGCCTTCAGGGCATTTTCTCAGTTATTATATGAAGACATTTGTATTCTGCATTTAGTAAGTTTTGCCTGTACCCTTCTCAGGGTTATATTTATTAATAAGCAAATAGTTATCTCAAAAATACTCTGAAGTGTGGTGGTTGACAAATAATTTTTAATAGTGACCCAGGCAAGGAAAGATATTCTAAAATTTATTTTATTTATTAAACATTTTCTAACCTTTCAATTTGTTTTTGTTCTCCGTTAACCACAGTTGACTTAGATGCTATCCCAAGTGCTAAAGTACGAAAGCAAAGAATGGTAAGCACCAAGTTTTAATTTTTAATTTTTCAAGTTAGTTTTTAGGGGCTAAATATGTTTAAGAGTAAAAGTGAGTTTTCCAGATTTTGAATTCTTCAGGAAAATTATGATTGTAAATCTCATCCCATTAGTGTAGCAGGTAGTTACAGAAGTGCTTATCTAATATGTAGAGAATATTCTTATCATAATGGGTAAGAACAAGATTCTAGCACTAGTCTGCTCAGGTTAGTCTTATTTTTAGTTGTGTGACTTAGTTCAGGTTATTTCATTTCTTTCTGCCTCCGCTTCCTAATCTGCAAAATGAGGATAATAGTACTTATCTCTAAGGGTGGCTGTAAGGATTAAATTAATATTTGCAAGGCACTCAAGACAGGTCTGTCATAGAGTAATTTCTATATAAGTGTTTATTAAATGAATAAAAATAGTTCAGATGTTGTTGTGAGGATTATGTGAGGTAATATATTGAAAGCCCTTCAGAGTAGGGCCTGGCCCACAGTGAGTGAAGTGTAAGTGTTGCTGTGGTTAATATTAGCGTCAATGGAAGAAGGAGTCAATCATGGGAGCAGTGGGGAGGCCTCTAGAGAGAACACACAAGGTCAGGGGACAGAAGGTAATGCTCACTCTTATCCTGAGGTGGTGGCATACAAGACAGGTGAGCTGTTTACTTTCAACAGGTTTTTATTTATTAAGTAGTTCCTAGGGAGCAGAAACTGTTCAGGTCACAGGGATCTGGGAGTAAACAAAAGGGACAAAAAACTCTGCCCTCTTAGGCTTACATTCTGGAAGGAGGGAGACAATAAACAAATAAATTGATAATGTGTTAAATCATGGCGTTGTGGGGAATATGATAGCAGGGAAAGCAGTGGCCAAGGGGTCTTACTGGGGAGGAAGGACACTAGGAAAGTGGCATGGGAAATGTGAATGACATTGAAGGAAAGAACTTTCCAGACAGAATCCTCTCAGGGGTTGGCCTGGTGCCCATGAGAAGGAAGCAGTGAGGTGGCCAGAGGTGGGAGAATCACAGGTGAAAGGCAGGGGTGAGCAGTGAGGCTACAGGGCCTCGGAGGCCATCCCAGAATTTGCCTCTTTGGAATGAGACACTTCCAAAGTCTTTCAGTGGAGGAGTGATAGAACCTGCTAGAGGTGTTTATTTGATCACTGACTACTTTGTGCTGAGAATAGACTGAGCGGGATGGGAGGCTGTGATAAGAATCTGGGCAAGACGAGCTGGTGTAGACTGCAGTGCGGGCGGTGGGACTGGTCACGAGTAGATGGATTTATTTTGAAAGGAGACCGACTAGGGTTTTTTGCATACTGAAGTGAAATGTAAAAGTAGTCAAAGATGGGTTTCATGGTTTATGGCTGGGAATTGCTATTTACAGCAGTGGAAGAGCAGGAGAAACAAATTTAAGGGTTAGGGAAGGACACTGGGCACTTAGTATGAGACATGGTAAGTTTGAGGTGCCTGGTATACGTAAAGGTGGGAGCTATCAAGTGTACAGACTTGAGAGAGTCAGGGGGAAAGAGGGAGGTTCCAGAACCTTTATGATCTAGGTAGCATTTTCATTTTCAGATTATAAAAGTAAGTCTCAGCTAGGCTGAAGCCCTATAAGCCGAGGGTTACCAGTTAGTAGCTGCTGGTGCATGACTTTGAACTGACGATGGTGACAGTATTTCTAATAGGTACCATTGATTGACCATTTGTTGACTGTCCTCTACCTGTGTGAGTTCACAAGGTAAACTTATCCCTGTTTTACAAAAGAGGAAACTGGTATTTAAAGGCTTGTAATCTTATCCATGATCACACAGCCAGCCACTAAGGCGGCAAGTCCAGATTTGAGCCCAGGCTGGACTCCGGAGCTCCTCCTTTTCTCTGTACCCCTGGCCGGAGACATCCTCACACCTGTTTGGGAATACTCTGTTGGTCTGTAGGCTTCTGCTTGTGTGGCAGTCACATTTTTCAGTCAAAAGATAATAAAAGTTAACATCTATGATTTGGGTTAAAATCCTGGATTAATTACTACAGATTTTCCTAAGCATAAGCCAACAGTTTTTATCATGGCTTTACAAAAAGTTAATAAATCTTGGGCTCCTGATCTTAGAAACTGGATTAGATAGAAAACAAAAGGCTGAGTCACAGAGAGGATGGACATAGGTGAACTGTAATCACCGTGTCCAGTTCTATGAAGAGAAGCGGGTGGTGTGTGCGAGGTGCTCAGAGCAGCTGCTCAGACCATTTGATTCAGCTGTTGTCACTGTCACCCTTATTACCACCGTGCTGTAGAAAGCAGTAGACTCAGTGGGTGGTAAGTTAAGTTGAAATAAAGTACAGGGCAGAATTCCTTGTAAGAAGAGAACTTTCTGATAACGAATGCTGTGCATTATTGGTATTCATTGCCTTGAAATTAATGGACATTTCTTTGCTGGAGTGTTCTAGCAAAGTCCAGAGATCTGGGCTTGGTGCCCGTAGCACAGTGGTTACGGCACTGGCCACATGCACTGAGGCTGGTGGGTTTGAACCCGGCCCGGGCCAGCTAAACAATGACAAATGCAACAAAAAAATAGCCGGGCGTTGTGGTAGGCGCCTATAGTCCCGGCTACTCAGGAGGCTGAGGCAAGAGAATCACTTAAGCCCAGGAGTTTGACGTTGTTGTGAGCTGTGACGTCACGGCACTCCACCCAGGGCGACAGCTTGAGACTCTGTCTCAAAAAAAAAAAAAAAAAAAAGTCCAGTGATCTGGTGAGGAGGTGCAATGGGATGATGCTAGGTTCTTTCTGAGATATAAGGTGGTATTTTTTTGTACTCTAAAATCCTCTATGTAAATTTAAATTACTTCTCATGTGGGAACCAATTAGAATAAGTCCAGCTCTTGCATTTTTTTTTCTACTATATGTCCCACTCTATTCATGCTGTGGCATCTCAGGGTATAGGACTCACTCTCTACCGTGGGACTTTGGTGTACTCCAGGGCAGAAACTCTTAGTTCATCTTTGTATACCCAGTACCTGGCATGGAGGAAATAGTAAGTGCAGTAGTAATAAATAGTAAGTGTAAGTGTAAGCTTTATTAAAACAATGAATGAATCTCTACAACAGTTTAGAGACTTTTTCGTTTATTTCAATATTTTTATTTAAAAAAGAAATTAAAGACCTTCATGGCACAACTTCTTCCCAGCACAGTTATGTTTTAGTTATACCAATTACAATACAGTTACAACCAATAAACCAAGGGGGTGGGGTAGGAACTTCTGACTTCAAACTTGAAAAATAGGGAGTCGCATTTCAAACAAAGTGAAAGAATACTTTAAAAAACTTTTCAGACTAAATGCCAACACAACTGTTTCATATTGGCTATTCTGTTTCCTGCCATCTAAGCAATGCAGACACAGGTAGTGCTGAGAAATAGTGTCCCCAATACGAGGTAATTTACAGCAACACAGAAGTTGTAATGAGGATGAGGTAATTTACAACAACACAGAAGTTGTTACTCTGTAACCCTTGCCCCCCACTCCCCACCCAATTGGGTCTTTTGTTCTCTCTCCATGCTTCTGCAGTGACTTTTTAAGTAGCATTTCGGCTTGGGACTCTGTCTCAAAAAAAAAAAAAAGAAAGAAAAGGAAAAAAAACCTATTTTAAAATGCTCTTGGGTGGCACTCGAGAGTCCTCTGCTTTCACAGTTTAGAGACTTAACATTTAATTGGATTCATTACTTCACACTATTCGTAGTAGTACCATGATCTCTTAGTTGATTTTAGCCACTAGGGGGCAGGAAGGAATGGAGTTGGAGAGTCAGCTTGACAGAATCTCTGTCCTTGGAGAGATCATGGTAGTTGTACAAGGTCTGACAGTGAAGTTCACTGATGAAAAAGCGTTCCATACCTCATTGCTCAATATCACTGCAGTCACCTTTGAAGAACTTCCTTTGGGAAGCTGTGCACCGTTGCCAGTACCTAGTCTCCTCTTCAGAGCTATTTTGGAATTTTTTTCTGGAATGGTCATAGGAGATCTGACAATTAAGTTTTGAACTAATCCTAGAAAAAGTGCTTTATAGGGTGGACGAGGTGATGGCATCAGTGCATAGCAAGGGGAGTTCTTCAAAGATGACCCCAGTGATAATCAGCAATGAGGTGTGGAGCACGTTAGGGTAAGTTCGCAAACTTAATTATACGACCTCGAATGTGCTGTTTCCAACATTTCCCGCTGTTTCTGGGTATTGGAATGTGGTGTAGGAGTTAGTCCTATCTCTTCCCTTCTCTTTTGCTTTTTGGGGGGGACTACATGGAAATTTGTGCCTCCTCTTAGTACAAATTTGTTATTTTTCCTGAGAGAACTAATACAGTCATTCATATATGCTATTTCTTAGCCCACAGATGATGCAAATGATTTCTTGAAAAATTCATTACTAGAATCTGATAGTGCTTTTATTGGTGAGTATATTTAATATATTAATGCTATATTATTCAGCTATTACGCAATTATACTTACATTTCTTTCAAAATGCCTTTCCCCATACTTGCAAAACCAGTACTGTACTCTGTTGTGCAAGCTGATAAAAAAATATTCTCTCATCTGTGTTAAATAAATGTGATCATCAAATGTAACTTATAAAAGTTTTCAAGTCAGAATTACTGAAATGAATTTTAAAAGTCTTAGGCATAGTTGACCAAAAAGACAAAAAAAGTACCCAAACAACCCTGTACATGAATGTCTGCAACACCTTTATCTCTAATACCCAAAACTGGAATCAGCCCAAATGGCCTTTAACAGATGAAAGGTCACGCAAAATGAGACATCCATAAGAATACTGCTCAGCAATCAAAAGGAGCAAACTATTGAAACATGCAGTAACTTGGATGACTCTTAAGGAAATATGCTGAGCAAAAAAGCCAGTCTCAGTAAGTTACACACCACATGATTCCATTTACATTGAGAACAGACTAGTGGCTGCCAAGGGTTGGGGGTTAGGGAGAAGTATATGTAGTTACAAAAGGGCACCAAGGAGGGGACCTCGTGGTTTTGTAACTGACGTCTTGTTTGTGGAGGTAGATACATGTAAAAAGGCAGTAAAATCGTATAGAACTTAATACACACATGCAAACATACATCTGAGTACAGGTAAAGCGGTAAATTCTTATAAGGCTTGCGGGTTTTATCAATATCAGTATCCTGGTTGTGAGATTATACTGTAGTTTGCAAAATGTACCATGGGGGTAATCCTGGTAAAATATAAAAGGGATCTCTTATTATTTTTTACAATCGCATATAAATCTACAATTATCTTAGTAATTATTTCAGTTAAAAACAAAGGAATATTTAGCTTTAGAAGATGTGAAGGTACTATGGGTTCTTTTTTAATTACTATAATATACCCTTATAATTATGTACTTTGATAGTGTATTTCTACTATTCTAAGACCACCAAGGAATTAAATTCTCTCTTCACAGTTTTAGTTGTGTTTCATAAGAATTACTTCAGATTTTTTATGATAGAAATTCCTGATTGTATTTCTTAGTGGCTTTTTTAAAAAATGTGTTTTCCTTTAGAAACTGGGTTGTGGAGAGTTGAGTGCATGAGCCGGCAGGAGATAAGGATGGGAACATAGCTGGTGTATGGAGGCACCAGGGAAATGTGACCTGAAGATAGTATGGGCCACTCAAGACAGTCTCTCAGAATACTCGACTGTGCTAGACCAGAGATACAGCAGTCTGTCTTTCTGGTTAATGGTCATTGCAAATGTGTCATAGTCATGACTGTGTTAACCACTGTTCTAATGAATGTAAGGCTGGTGGTTTCAATGTTTTAAAAACAATTTTTAAAAATTATAAAATACACATAAACATAAAGTTTACCATCTTAACCATTTTTAAGTGTACTTTTGCATGGCATTGAGTACTTTCATATTATTGTATAACTGGTACTACCATTCATCATCAGAACTCCTCATCTTAAAAACTAAAACTCCTCATACTAAACAATATTCCCCATTCCCTTATCCCTCCATCCTCTGGCAGCTACCATTGTACTTTCCACCTCCATGAATTTGACTATTGTAGGACTACAGGTAAGTGGAATCATACAGTATTTGTCCTTTGATGACTGGGTTAGATCACTTAGCATAATATCCTTGAGGTTCTTCCATGTTGTAGGTATGTGTCAGATTTTCCCTTTTTAGGGTTGAATAATGTTCCCTTTTATATATGTACCACATTTTGTTTATCCATCCATCTGTTAATACACACAAGCTGCTTTCACCTTTTGGCTGTTTTTAATAATGGTCCTAAGAATATGTGTATACAGATTGGTGTTGAAGTCACTGCTTCCAATTCTTTTGCACATACACCAAGAGTTGGAATTGTTGGATCATATGGCAGTTCTGTTCTTAATTATTTGAAGAATCACCACTCTATTTTCTACAGCAGCTGTACCATTTTATTCCCACCAACAGTGTATAAGAGTCTAATTTCTCTACATCCTTGTCAACACTGCTTTCTGGGGTTTTTTGCTAGTCGCCATCCTTATAGTTGGAAAGGGGTATCATTGTGGTTTTGCTTTGTATTTCCATAATGATTAGTGATGTTGACAACTGGTGTATCTTTGGAGAAATGTCAGTTTAAGACCTTTGGCAGTTTTTAAAATAAGGTGGTTTGGGTTTTTATTGTTATTGAATTGTAGGAGTTCTTTATTACATATTTTGGATATCGCCCCTTATCAGATAAAGGATTTACAAATGTTCTCTTTATAATTTGTTGCCTTTTTATTCTGTTGATTCTGTCTTTTGATGCACAGAAGCTTTTAATTTTGATGTAGTTCAATGTGTGGTTTCTTTTGTCGCTTGTGCTTTAGATGTCATATTCAAGAACTCAGTGCCAAATCCAAAGTCATGAAGCTTTCCTCCTTGTTTTCTTCTAAGAGTTTTATATTTTTAGCTCTTATATCTAAGCATCTAACAACAGAGTGTCGGAACATATGAGGCAGAAACTGATAGATCTGTAGTGAGGAATATACATCTACTGTTAAGGCTGGAGATTTCAACACTTCTCTTTCAGAAATGGACAGATACAGTAGTAGGCAGAAAATCAATGAAGACATAGTTGAACTCAACACCATCATCAGTCAGTGGTGGCTATAATGGACATCTGTGGACTATTTCATTAATAATAACAGAATACACATTCTTCTCAAGCTCCATGGAACATTCAGGATGGACCACATTCTGGACTATAAAACATACCTCAACAAATTCAAAAGGAGAGAAATCTTACAATGTTTGTCTCAGACCACAATGGAAGTTAACTAGAAATCAAAAATAGACAGCTGGAAAATCCCCAAATACTTGGAGATTAAACACCACACTGCTAAATAACATGTAGGTCAAGTAAATAAATTTATTGAGCAAAATGAAAATAGTTTATTAAAATTTGTGGGATGTATCAAAAGTAATGCTGAGAGCAAAATTTGTTAGCATTGAATGCCTACATTAGAAAAGTAGAAGGATCTAAAATCAATAATCTAAGTTTCCACATTAGGAAACTAGAAGAAAAGCAAAATAAATTCAAAACAAACAGAAGGAAGTAATAAAAATTAGAGTAGAAATCAATGAAATTGAAAACAAAATCAATAGAGAAAAGCCGTGAAACCAGGAGTTGATTCTGTGAGATCAGTGACATTGACAAAACTCTAGCCAGATAAATAAAGAGAGAAGACTACAGATTATTAATATCAGAAATGAAAAAGGGGACATGACTGCAGAT
>CAUYRH010103872.1:0-45540 GCA_963574655.1 Perodicticus potto
ACATTGTGGGTTGTGACGTTTAATACGGTGTTGAGAACCTCTGTATTAAATGAAGATGAATTTTAGAGGACTGGTGAATTTGTAAGAACATCATAATGGATAGCTTTCTTTTTTTTTTTTTTTTTTTTTTCCTTTTTTAGAAAGAGCCTCAAGCCGTCACCCTGGATAGAGTGCTATGGCATCACAGCTCACAGCAACCTCCAATTCCTGGGCTCAAGCGAGTCTCTTGCCTCCGCCTCCCAAGTAGCTGGGACTACAGGCGCCCACCACAACGCCCGGTCATTTTTTGGTTGCAGCCGTCATTGTTGTTTGGCGGACCCAGGCTGGATTCGAACCTGCCAGCTCAGGTGTACGTGGCTGGTGCCTTAACCGGTTGAGCCACAGGCGCCGAGCCCATCTCAGACACTTTAAACCAACCCTTAATTACTTGTCATACCTAATGCAATGTAAACGTTACATAAATACTTGTTATACTGTATTTTAAGTTTTGTATTACTTTTTATAATTGCATTGTTATTTTTGAATATTTTTGATCCATGGTCCGCCGAATTCGGAGGGATGAATTTGTGCATGCGGAGGGGTGTGGCTGTATGATGGTTTACAGTGTTAGTAAGTATTAAATGTAGTCACTGTGAGGGACAATAGATTTCTTGAACTTCCTCTGCCTAACCAAAAATTTAGTTTCTTTGATCTCTCTCCCCTGTCCCCATGCCCCCAGCCTGGGGAAACCACCACTTTCCTCTCTGTTCTCCTTTTCTCTACGTTCCGCATATAAACGAGATCGTGTGGTATTGTGCACATCTTTGATAAGATTTCTTGTGTGGACTGGAAAGCAAGAGCCCTTCAAGGTGGTGTTATGATTAAAAGGAGTTGAAATGTAAACGTGACCTAAGAAATATTAACTATTAGCTTAGCTCTTTTCTCTATAGGGGGAAAATTTTTTAATTTTCTAAATTTTAAACTGATTATAGATACATAGACATACATATGTATTTCTCTTCTGTTTTGAAGAGAAAATAACTTGTCATTCATCTATATGTTTTTAAGATTCAATAGTTCATACTTGAAAAGCAAGAAATAAAAGTGCCTTGCTGCGAATATTTGGTCTTGAACCTTTCTAATAATATGCTTTCTCTCTCTGAAGCATTATTCATCTTCTGTTAGCATTCTCCCATGAATTGAGACTTAGGTTTATGATTTTTTTGACAGATGCTGGAAGCAGGCTGGAGTCACAGGACTTCTCTTGTCATTCTGAATATCATAGATTGAAAGGACTTATTTTAACCAAAAACCTTTTTAGGGAGTGATTTAAAGATTGGAAAGGATACCGCCGCGATCTTGTATTTTTCTGGACTTCCCCTTAAACGAACTTAAAAGGACTTATTTTTTGGTTATTATAGAAAAGAAAGTGACCCATAATGAACTCATTCACTGTTGTTGGCTTTCTATAAGAAATTTAAGCCTCTCACACAAAATTTAGGGGTAGAAACTTTGCTTAGTTCAGCATTTAGGTATTTGTCGTGGTCATTACTGGCCTGAGTAAAATAAAATAAACAAAAAGCAGGCAAATTTTAGAAAGATTTATAGTAGGATGTTCTTATAAAACCAGAAAGTTTAAAATCTGGTTGATTTAAACCAGAAATGCTTGCTTTGCTCTCAGATATTTGTAAAATGCTAAATACTTTTCATGCTCTGTTCTGATGGCTTACAGATGATCGCTCTGGCTCCTCAGGCCACTCCCGGCAGGACCTTCTAACCTTCACAGCTGGTTGTTAGGGGACTGTGCTTGCCCCTGCTTCCCTCTTTTCTGCTCAGACAGTTGCATGGGGTTTAGCGCTGACAGAGGAAGTGTTGTTATGCAAGGTACGTGGTCTGTGCCATCCATATTCAAGAGCATGATCTGATCTTGAGAAAGAATCAGATAATATATCCCAAGTCATTTTAGCTGTACTAAATAATGCAAGGGGGCATGGCAACTCTTCTGGAAACAAGTATCTCAAAGTAAACAGATAAATAAAATAAAGCCTTTATTTTGGATTTTCCATTTCATTAATCACTTGAGGGTGTCCAGAAGAAACTTACATGTCATTTGGTTAAAAACTCATTGTAGCTCTCGAAGTTTCTCGCTGTTTATTAATCTAGAAAGGAAGAGGTAAAGCATTTTCTTGTGTTGAATTTGAACCTACTTTGTGCTCTGGAATCAGTGAAATACTACATGCTGTTGGCCGTCTTTGCAGGCAAGCTGAACAAGTCAACTTTCACACGCACATGTGGTAGGATAGAAGGGGATTGAAATTAAGCCATCTTGGTTTGAAGATTTATTCATTTTTATCCTCTTTTAAGGGGATTATGTTTATTGGCAGTGTGTTTTGAGTGAGTCTTAGCAGTCACCAATATATTTGCAAAACTCATGTGTGTACACATGCGCTCAGATTAGGCAGATATATATAATATGTTTTCCTGGTGGTTTTATTACTAGCATTAGTTAAGAACTTTAGACAGCTTTTGTCTGAAACCCTGACTTCAGCGTCAGTGATAGCATGCCAAGTGTCTAATGTGGTAGACTAAGTGACTCATTTAAACAAAAAAAAAAAGTTAAAGTCATGAAAAGGATAAGAAAGAAGAGAATGGTATTTTAAGCATTGATGCTTTTAATAATATTTTCAACCAGTGTCCCTTGGATTTAATTGTCCCTGAGAAGTTTCATGTGCTCACATCTGGGTGTAACTACCATGACCTTGCTGAATGCTGGCTCACCCTGGAGACCATCCATCCCAAGGCTGAATGCTTTTACTAACCTGGACGTCACTGCCACAGTGCGTCTGCTTAGAGCTGAATTGCTACATCTCCATTTCTTAATGAGAAGTTTGGTCTTAAATGTAGTGAACCCTCTCGCTGTGAGGCTGTCTGTTACCTAAGGCTCAAAATCTATCATAATTACCCTTTCTCTTAAACACCCATCATTAAGGAGAGCACAAAATGCTTGCCTTAAAAGGATAGTTTCATAGAGATTGCTTCTTGGGTATGTGTCAGCACAAAATGAAATCCCTGGGGTTAAGAAAAAAAAGAAGCACTTACACACTGAAAAATGGTGAAAAATCTACAAATTCAAATGCTGCTGGCTGAAAGGCAGTTAAGGGTTGCATGTTGGTGGAACCACAGAGGCTGCCAGGCCCACGCCCTGCTGAACTGTGGGGAGTGGTGGGGGGGGAGATTTCTTTCACTGGTGGTGGGTTGACAGTGAAAAATAGGAACCCATTATGTGAGAAGTAGGTTGTTTTGCCTTGACGAGAATATACAACTAACTTTGGGCTAAAAATTAAAAGGAGTGGGCTCACAGCAAAAATAAAATAAAAGCAGTCAGACGTTAAAATAAAAACCCTGCATCCTGATTTATTGACTGTGGCCATATCAATCTGCTAAATCATATGGATGTGATTTAAGAAGAATGTTATTTTAAGAAGCTTTGCTCCCCTTTAATTTGACCTGACTAAACCTGAAGCCTTCTGGAAACCACAGTTGAAAATGGTTTTTCCCCCTTGAGTTTTCGTCAATTTGCATTTAGAAACGTAACATTAGCTCTCATGCAGACTAAGGATTAATTTTGGGATATTTCTAGATAATGGAAGCCTCATTCCAAAAGTGAAATTGAGTATCATTTGGTGTAAATTAAATTCTGTTCTTTTGAATATCATATATTTTAAGATCAGTTTTAGATTTATCAACATCTCTACTAGTATTCGGTTTTATGCTTTCCCCTTTCACTCTTGGGTAGACCACTGGGATTGTTCTACCTTTTTTTAAGCTTTAGAAATTCTGCATTGTACCTTCGGGGTTATCTTCATAAAGATCAGTAGAGTCGAGACAGTTACCTGAATTTTTCCAGTTTTAAATATCTGTTTTTCTGGTTTGGGTGTACTCTGTTAAAGACCTAGTTTAAAATTTAGTTCATGTAGATAAAGAACATCCTGTGGACATTCAATACTTGTCTGTGTTACTGGGTTTTGGACTTTCTGGGGCATTTGTAGGGAGGATACTTGTTTTCTTGGCAGTTTTTGAACATACGAAAGTTTTTCTTGTGAATTTTCATATCTTACTTGAGAGGTAGCGAGGCAGCATTTCAGAGGAGAGAGGACCATTCATCTCTACAACGTCTACGATACCCCGAGAGCTCCCTGTTACATTCTGAGTGTACACGGGATGGATATAGACTGTGTGGCATAGAGCTCCCCAAGTTTGAATTTTGTTAAAATGTGAATGACTTTAGACTACACAGTGTGTCTTTTCTCTTAAAATCTTTGTATGTGGAATCATTGACTTTTCTTTCTGGAGGATAAAGATGCCATCTTCTGCTAAAATATGGCTTCCTGCACTTCCTGGGCTATATCTAAGGCCAAGAATAAAAAGGGAAAAAAGAAAGAAAGAAAAGATCTCTGGATCTGTGGCCTGGTGATTCTTAGCCAGTTTTTGCACGTGCAACGGCCTTGCCCCCTTCCCCTCTGAGGCGGTGACCAGGAGGTTCCTGGGGAACTGCTCTTGGCTGTTACATAGATTGGCCCTTCTGGTACATCCAACCTTCAAGGCACACATCACGTTCCTGGGGCCTCCTATCACTGGTAAAAAGAACACGGCACGCAGGTGTTTCAATTATTTATCATCATAATCGGCCTTTATGTTACACTGTCTGGCCAGGCCCCTGTTATTCTAGTGCATAATTGATGGTGCTCAGAAGTGGAAAAGTTAGAAAAGCGGAAGTAATGTGGCGCAGCGGTGCCGGGAGGCGGCAGGGGCCCCACCAGCAGGGACAGTGGCAGGAGAGGGTGGCGGCGGGCCTCACAAGGGCCAGGGCTTATTTGGCATCTTGTCAGATTTTCCCCTTCTTACTCTGGGTAGGAAGGGAAAGAAAAGATGGAGAGTCAGCACATCAGATTTTTGCAGCCTAATCGCATGTCTGAGCCTGGCTCTGGAGTAGAGCTGGCTGGTGTACCTGTAATTCCTGATGAAGAACATTCATATCATCATTGCAGGAGTGGTTCACTTTGGGTAAAGACTGTCAGTCTTGGACAGACTGGTATTAAGAGTAACAAATGACTTACAGGTAGTGAAAGCAGGAAGAAATTTTTATTTTCTATTTATTTATTTTTTTGAGACAGAGTCTCACTTTGTCACCTTCTGTAGAGTGCTGTGGTGTCACAGCTCACAGCAACCTCAAACTCTTAGGCTCAAGTGATTCTCTTGCCTCAGCCTCCCAAGTTTCTGGAACTAAAGGTGCCTGCCACAATGCCTGGCTATTTTTGTTGTTGTTGTTGTCATTGATGTTTAGCTGGCTGGGCTGGGTTTGAACCCACCACCCTTGGTACATGGGTTTGGCACCATAACCACTGTGCTTTGGGCGCTGCCCCAGGAAGAAATTTTTAAAAAGCAGAGTGCTCTTTAAAACATGAGCTCAACTTAAACTACTGAAAAATTTCTCTCTTGTTATACATCTGTGTATCATTTATTGGAAAGCAAAAAATGAAAATAATTCTGCATTGTACACAGAAGTGCACTTTAATGAGAATGAGTTTAGTGCAGATTAAAAGCATAGAAAGAAAAGTTTAAAAAGTTGAATTATAGGGCCAATTCTAAAATGTAATCTTGGCTAAGTTATTTTACAAGGATAAATTTTTAGGATGCGTGAGTAGATTAGGAAAATAATTTCCTTCTCTGACAGATTAAAAAGTTTGAGATGTACATTATTTCCATCCTAGGGAAGTGTTTGGTTGAGGTGAATTCTCTAAATTTTCTTTTATAAGCTTGGTAAGGAAAGGGCAAGGGTGGGAGAAAGCAACGTGATCTCTGGATAAAACGTGTTGAAATTTTGTGTATGTTTGAAGGGAAAGGTTGAGGGCACTTGGTTCATTATGGTCTTGAACTAGAGTAATAAAGACAAAGAGAGAAGAACAAAGATGATGGGAAAGGAAGCTGCAGGGGAGAACAAATAAAGTAGAGAAAAACTAAATAGTTGACAAGGTAGGGATTGGAGGGGTGGGGAAGAGAACTGTGAAAGGTCTGTTACTTGGTAGTTTTTTTTACTCATCTACTGCAGCTGTGGTTTCCCTGCTGGAATGACACTGAAGCCTTATTATTATTTTTCTGTTTTTATTATGTCAAGGTTTATTGTGGAAGAGTATAATTTACAAATCAGTTTGTTAGGTTAGAGAAAGGGAGAAGGGGGAACAGAAAAGGGAGCAGTGGAGAGCAAGTGAGAACAGAAAAGGAGAAAAGCAGAAGAGAGTGAAACAAGGAAAACCAGCAGAGTGCAGTGGAGGTGGGGAAGGTGAGCCGTGAGAAGAGAGAAAGCAGTAGGGGAGAGAAAAGGGACCGATGAGACGGCCCTGGAGAAGCAGCTGTCTCTGAACTGTGGTGCCTTCTCTCCCGCCCATTATTCCTGCCCTGCCAGGCGCTGGGTTGCAGGTGTCTGGGAGGCTGAGCAGTGCGGCCAGCGTCTCTCTCTGCAAGGACTTCCTAGGGTGGGAGACGTCGGGGAGCTTTTTTGTGGGTGTCTAAATGACCTGTTTCCTTTAGAAACCAATACCCATCCTGTGATGCACTAGTAAAGAAAATCAGCTTGAAACCTAAGATATTACAAATCATCGTACAACGTCCAGCTACAAGTATTAGGTTGTGAAGGCAGACCCCAACTAAAGCCTTGATAAAGCTCTTCTGATAATTTTATTTTTCTCTTCTGTTTGCTTCCTGGAGTTAAACCTTTGGGTGAAAATATATATATATATATATATATATTTTTTTTTTTTTTGCAGTTTTTGGCCGGGGCTGGGTTTGAACCCACCACCTCCAGCATATGGGGCTGGCGCCCTACTCCTTTGAGCCACAGGTGCTGCCCAGGGTGAATATTTTTTTAATTAACAATCGTCAGAATATTTTATGAGGTTGTAAATACATATCGATCTTTTATTTTTCATTAGGAAAATATATTATGCATATCTGCATCTCCAGATTATGCTTCACACGTATAAAAAGTTTGCATGCAAGAGTCTCACTTTGTCACCCTCAGTAGAGCGCTGTGGCATCACAGCTCATGGCAACCTCCAGGTCTTGGGCTTAGGAGATTCTCTTGCCTCAGCCTCCCGAGTAGATGGGACCACAGGAGCCCGCCAGGACACCCAGCTATTTTTGGTTGCAGTTTGGCAGGGGCCGGGTTCAAACCTGCCGCCCTCGTTATATGGGGCCAGAGCCCTGCCCTTGGTATATGGGGCCAGAGCCCTACTCACTGAGCCATAGGCGCCACCCACAACAAACATTTTGAATGCAATTACTTTCATTCAACACTGTTCTAAGGGAAGTCTTGTTCTTTTTATTTCCATATAAAACAATTTTTTTCGTCTCCAGAACCGGGTTTGCTGTGTGAGTGTCAGAAGTATGCCCTTTTAGTTTTGCCATGAGAAAAATTTATGTTTTTTTATATATATGTGTGTGTGAGTATAGGACATATGTGTGTGTATACATAAATGGTTTTATATGTATGTGTGTGTGTAAATAGTCTGTGTTTATAAGGAGCATAGGGCACATATATATATATTTTTCAGTCATGTGTTACATACATGGTAAAACTAAAAGGGCATATATTGAAATTCATCATAATATGAAATACATGATTCAAGAAATGAAACATTACACTGAAATCTATATAAATATATTTACAGCTGAGAACTGGTTGCTTATGACATAGAAACAATGGCTTAATGCTCTTTAACTGTTACTGTATATATGTTGGTGGTCTCATAAGATTATAACGAAGCCGAAAAATTCCTATTGCCTCGTGTTCCCTACTTTTAGTGTATTCTTCTCCTCTGTACTTACAAGAAAAGGTTGACTGCGAAATGCCCTTAGGCAGCATCCTGCAGGTGCCTCAGGAGGAGTTCCTGAAGAAGGGGGTGCTGTCTGTCCTAGTAGGGACAGCCCTGTATGCGTTGTAGCACCCACAGACCTTTCAGTGGGACAGGACGAGGAGTTGGAAGGCAGTGCTGCTGACGACTCTGACTCGGTATGTTTGTGTCTAGTTTCTAATAAGGTTTTAAAAAGCAGAAAAACTAAATAGAAGACAGCTAGTAGAATAGGGATACAAAGAAAATATTTGTGCATTTGTACAGTGTGTTTGGGTTTCAAGCTAAGTGGTATTACAAAAGAGTCACCAAGTAAAAAAAATTAAAAAGTGTAAAAAGTACACAGTCCCAGTAAGCTAAGGGTAATTTCTTTCTTTCTTTCTTTTTTTTTTTTTTTTGAGACAGAGTCTCCCTGTGTTGCCCTGGGTAGAGTGCTGCGTCACAGCTCACAGCAGCCTCCAACACTTGAGCTTAAGCGATTCCCTTGCCTCAGCCTCCCAAGTAGCTGGGACTACAGGCTCCAGCCACAATGCCTGGCTATTTTTTTGGTTGCAGCTGTCATTGTTGTTTAGCAGGCCCAGGACGGCTGGAACCCACCAGCCTCGGTGTATGTGGCTGGTGCCCTACTCACTGAGCAATGGGTGCTGAACCTGCTAAGGATAATTTCTTATTGAAGAAAGAAATTTTCTTGGTAAATGTGCAGCCTAAATGCACAGTATTTATAAAGTCAGCAGCGCTGCACAGCAATGCCTGGGCTACATTCCCTGGCCACTCACGGCTGAGAGCAGCTTCCGTCCTGCCTCACCTCATGGTAAGTGCTGCACGCAGGTTTTGATGCCCATGTACTGACCGCTGGGGTGCGGCTGTCCGCAGGAAGCAGGGCAGTACCGTGCTGTGTACAGTGTGCGGTTGGAAGCGATAGGCCACCCTGTCTAGTAGCAGGCTGTCCTTTAGATTTGCCGCGATTTTCACATGATGAAACTGCCTAATGATGCATTTTGCAGAACACATCCTTGATGTTAAGTGATGCATGACCATTTAGTAAATAAATAGATTTTATTTCTAGAGTATTTTTGGGCTCACAACACAATTGAGCAGAAGGTACAGACGTTTTCCATGCACCCCCTCCTGCCTAGCCTCTCCCCTTACCAACATTCTCCACCAGAGTGACACGTGTATGACAGTTGATGACTCTACAGGTATATGTTACCTCCCAATGGCCATCGTGTACATTACGGTTCACTCCTGGTATTGTATATTGCATGGGTTTGCACAAAGCTGTAATCATTTGTATCCACTGTTATAATATCACACAGAATAGTTTCATTGCCTTAAAAATGCTATGTACATATATATGGAAGAGACAGAGCTTAATGTATTTTTAAAATATAGTTTTATATTTTTCTACTTATTGGCTTATTGCTTTAGATGCAGAGTATTCAGCATTATTTACTAATCAGTTACTACTATTTGAAATAACTACGTTGAATTTGCTAACTATTGTAATTGTTTAGAGTGTAGACTGACAGCTCAAATTTGAGTATTAAGATAATAGGTAATACATTAGTATAGTTTTTTTGTTGTTGTTGAGACAGAGTCTTACTTTGTCACCCTCGGTAGAGTGCCATGCTGTCACAGCTCACAGCAGCCTCCAACTCTTGGGCTGAAGTGATTCTCTTGCCTCAGCCTCCCGAGTAGCTGGGACGACAGAATAGAGTTATTTTTAAACGGTACAAAAAGAGGGTATGGAATGAAAACATGTCCTTTCTTTTTATCCCAGTTCCTTTCACTGGAAACAAACAAATGAGACTTTATGAAAATCACTTAGGATGCAAAAAAAAAAAAAAAACCCACCAAAACCTACAGTTTCAAATAATATGCTAGCCTTTTCTCATTTATCATCTGTATATGCAGAAAATACAGTAATTATATGAGATAGCTCATCTGTCCTTCCTCACCACCTTCTTATATGACTTGGTATTGGTAATAATAATCACAAGTGATGTGGGTGTCTTTGCCAAACCTCAGAAATATTCCCTTCCTTCGTCCTGGACAACACCTTCTCTTGTCGCAGGCCTCAAAAGACTGAGGGACAGCTTGCCCGGAACTCACATCCGCTGTATGTTAGCTTCATATTTCATCCTCGAGTTACATCGTAATTTTGTTTTCAGTTGCCATTACTCATTGTCAATGTAATACTTAGTATTTATCAAAGGCTCTCTGGGTGCAATATGCTGTGGCGTTTTCAATAATACATAGATTCCCTGCTTTTCCAGACTATATAGCTTGTAGTCCAAGTAGGAAACCAACAAATACCACTTTCAATATTCTATATACCTAGTAGCCAATTTTTGTAATGAATAGATGGGGGGAAGTGGAGCAAGAGGTCCTCAATTTGTAAAAAATATTTATTCTAGGTAACTTGTGCTCTGACTTTTATGTTACATGCTAATACATTTTTAAGACTGTGTCTAACATGAGTGGTCCAAAGCTGCACGGGATGCATAACTTCATAAGCCTACTACTTTATGTTTAAAATTAAAGTTCTCTGTGGGCGCTAAGGGCAGCATTTGATTCATATGAGACTTCTTAAGAATCATCATGACATAACCGTCTTGTTTTAGAATTCAGAACAGAAGCTCTAGAAGAAGTTACTGCCACTTACTAGCTATGTAGTCAGGCTAGTTCTTCAATTTCTAGGTCTCTCATTTTTTCCTCTCTATGAAATAGGGATCATAATAGTACCTACCTCCCACGGTTACTTTACGGATGATGCTCAGTTAATACACATGGAGATCGAACCCAGTTAATCTTGAGGCTTTATTTTAATTCATTCTCATTGAATAATGAGATATATTTTGAAGCTAAGTATTGTATAGCTCTGATAGTGAAAATAAATGTATTTCATAATTGACAGTGAGCTGGGCTAATGAATGGGACTTTCTTCTAGTAAAAACAAATGTTTCCAGCTTGTGTAAACACCATTGTGGTAATTGAAATTCATCATAATATAAAATACATGATTCAATAAATGAAACATTACACTGAAATCTATATAAATGTATTTGCAGCTGAGAATTGGTTGCTTATGACCCAGAAACAATGGCTTAATTCTTTTTAACTGTTACTTTATTCTCATCTTAAATATCATCCCCTCTCACTTCTGGGGTGTGTTGTAAATGACCAGACACTACTTAATAAAGCTTTGGCTTGCATTCCGTGGAGGGAGACTGTCTCTCTGATACAGGCATTTGCATGCTAAATGCTCCCTCGGTAACAATTCCTCAGGTGATAAAGTGGGTAATAACATTTATTATTACATCTGTGTGGAGGAAATGAATGTTTCATCCCCATTTCTTGGGAAGAGAAGAGTTGAGAGCTCGAACCAATTCACCCAGGAGCTCTAGTAGGCCTCTCCAGTGATAGCATCACATCAATTTCCCCGAAAAACAGAAAAAAAAATTAACAAACAGAAAAAATGAAAAATGAAACAAATCACTGAAATATTATGACCAAAAGATTAAGAAAGTGGCACACACTATTTTTAATAGAAAAAAAGCAACAGTTAATTCAGTAACAGGAATTATGATAGCATATTTGATGATACCATATAAAATCTTACAATATTAACCCAGGAGAGAATCATCTCAGCCCTGTTTATAAATATGGAAAACCTGGGGTTACTTCCACAGCTTTGGATTTGGGGGGCAGGAGAAGCAGTCTGGGGGTCCGTCCATTTCGTTTGTTTGTTTTAGTGCATAGGGTTCTGCCTACTATGATTGTCAAGGAAATGCTGGTAAGAAATGTTTTGCTCTTAAATTTAGCAATCAAATCCAATTCAACCTGAAGTATATTGAATGTAATGATGAAAAAGCCTGAGTTTAATAAATGCGTTCTTTGAGGCTGTGTATTAATTATGTATGTAATGCCGGAGAGATGTTTCATCAGGAGAGCACTCAGCATGGGCCGTAGGTCCAGGAGGCTGCTGTCCACGGCAGACACCAGCAAATGGGCGGAAGCTGCACTGTGTACACTCTTGTTTTCTAGAATAATGACATGTGAATTTAATTTTGTGGTCCTGCTTTTACTCAAGTTATTCACCACCACTTGTACACAGTGACACCTTTTAATTGGACTAGGGCTTCTATTTCGTTCCGGGACCTAGGTTGCAGCCAATGCTTGGTTAAATGACAGTGCCAATCGGTTGATGACCTTTTCCTGCTTCAGGAAGGGATCATCTTCTATCAAACAGACCTAAAAACAGTTTTGTGATGCACGAATTGATCCGTTGTCTTAAACCAGCAAAGAAGGTGGCTCTCACTGTGTCTGTAGATACTGTATGGAGTTATCCATTGAGCCTGTACTTAACCTCTTATGTTGTGATTTAAGAAAACCAACTTAACTATGTACCACTCAATTGTACGTTTCATTAAAATCTGAAATTCCTGGTAACAAGACAGGGACTTCTGAGTTATAATCAATAGGGCTAATTTAATTTGGGGGAAGCTGAGGAGAAAGACAAAAATCAAGTACTGTAGTTTGAATTATGGAAAGTGTCAGATTTAATTTCACAATTGGTTCTGGTGTGTTTGGGGATTTAGAATAATTTTATACCTTAACATTCAATCTTTATTTGACAGTGAATAAGCTAATTCTAGATGACTACTCAACCTGTGTCTGCTTGCTGTTATGGAATATCAGCTTTGGAATAATCTGGTACAGCAATAATCTTAACAGCAATTAATAAGGAATTAGAATCATAATTTTAGATGTGACTAAATTGCTTCAAATTGTAACGTGTTATGTAGTTTATATAAATGGATATTAATGGTGGGAAAAGAACTGAGAAGCTGGCTGCTGAGTTCTTTCCCTTGTCTTGGTTCTGCTCTGTGCAGATATGTTAGGAGAAATGGGCTGTGGATTTAATAATCATGTGAACTTGGTGGTGGTTGCTAAATACAGGGATGCACATGCGCCAGTCTGGAAGCGTGCCACCTGTCAAATTAGACTGCTTAGGGTCAAACAGCCACCTGAGTTTCCTTAAATTGAGTCAGCCAATGGTCATTCAAGGAATCATTTTTTTAAAAAAGCTTCCTTCTTTATTGGCTTCAAATGGAATTTCAAAAATTAGTTGATTCAGCATAAGTTTAGAAGTTATTTTCACTAATATTTTCCTTCAGTCGATTGGCAAATCTGCCAGTCACTTCCCGATGTTCACATTTTGAGTAGGGCCAATGTCCCGCATCTAGGTAAAAGCACAGGAAGCTTATGGGTGCATTAAAATTACCCCGGGAAAAGTTGCTGAAATTGGTTTTCAGTTGTTTGGCTGCAACTGTATTAAGTAGTTGGAAAGTCAGTGTTTATGTCTAAAATATAGTCTTCATGAAAATTGTATTTCCCCCATTTGGTTCTGTTGTTCAAAAAGACAGTTTGTAAGGTAAATAATGAACAGCTCACATACAGCAGACACCGATTTGGGTGGGACTGTGACATATGTCATTACTTATGCACAGAAATGAGCTAATGTGAATTTGCTGGTTATTTGTGATGCTGGGAAGTTCATTTTCAAAACCACTGCTCTCTCGAGGTGGAGTTCACCCCAGGACTTTACTTTTTACAGGAAAACCATTTCTGCTGCAGATATACCACCAACAAGTTGTGGAAGATTATAGAGAAAACTTTTTAGTCCACAAAGTAGCAAAAGTGATGTGTGGAATCTGGCAAAGGAGGACGGACGTCCGTGCTGGGCCACATGTCTGGAAAGAGACGGAGGACCCCGTCTTTTAGGATAAACCGAAACCAGACAGGTGATCTGCTCTATGGTAAAAATTGTGTTAGCAGCATGGCTATTAGGTGCTTACTACATTGATAGTTCTTTTGAATTCTGTTTAGTCTGTAGACATATAGTGAAAGAATGAGCATGGTGAGAGTTGCGTGGTGTTCTTCAATATCTGGTTGGGTTGTTTTAAGGGAAACAGACGAAGGGTGTTTTTTATGCTATGGGAAGGCCAAACTTAGAGCATGGACTTTTGCCATTGTGATGTAGTCTGTGGGCCACTCTTGGCTCCATAATTAACATTCCCTTTTAATTAGAGCATTGATTGGTACTTCAGTGTTACTTGTGAAGGTAGGATGAATGCCTTGATGAAATGAGGTGACTGTTAGTGATGTCGTAAAATCCAGTTATATTTTGGTAAAGATCTGCTTCCGGCCCCAACTCCACATATTTCTGCAGCAACTGAAATTCCATTTTCAGAATATGAATTGGATGAAGTAGGTGACTCTCCCACTCCCGTATTGTAAAAAAGTTCTACATTTTTTGGTTTCATTTTACCTATGATCTTTGGAATTTGAGGAAAACATGGATTAGAAACAAGAGTCACCCTGTTCAAATAACTGAATTTTTGAAACGCTGTAAGGCTTTACCACAAAACTTCTTTCTGGTCACATCCTTAGGCTCAGGGAAGATTTTTCTGCCTTTGCGATCAATAGTAATGGCAAAGTTGTGAAGTAGGTTTTTTTTGTTTCGTTTTGTTTTTGTTTTTATTTTTTGTAACTGACTATCTCCTTCCCCTTTAAAAATGTTTTTGAAAGTAATAAGGGAAAATTACAAATGATCGATTGCTGTAGCTGTGGCTGTGCATAAGCCTGCGTGTCCATGAGCACCGGGCAGTCCTCCTGGGAAGTTACATTCAGTGTTGCATAGTGAGTCCTTAGAACTGATGTGTTCTGAGGCCCGGACGGGCTGTTAGATTTACAAATGCCCTAGGGCTATAAATTCCCACTGAGCATTAGGAAAAAAAGAAGAATTTTTCTGTGTATTTCATATGATCTAAACTTCTAAACCTGGAATCTGAAAATAGACAAAGATGGGGTGCTTCTGGTCGCGTTTTGGAATTTATTCGGAACTTGCTCTGTTTCTGGATCTAGATCAGAGAAGTTTGCGTGGAAACAAATGTCAACTCTTATTAAGCAGCTGTACGTGAGGGTTAAATGAAAGTGGCTTTCACCCAGTGCATTGCTGAATGAGCAAATCTGCAGGGCCCCTGAAGTAAGGCGAACTACTGGGTATTCAGAGAGCTGAACCCTAATATTACGATGCTTCCTCTTTGTCCTTCCTCCCCACCTCTCTCTGCACCTCTAGATGAACTCAAAGGCAGTGACACCCCAGGGAGGCAGTGCTGTGTGGGGGTTATGAGGGCCGCCTTGGCTTTCATCAGTGCTGGGCTTGAATGCTAACTGGTGAGACTCCAAGTCCATTACTTAAACTCAGTTCATTTCAGTTTTCCAAGAAGTGAAAAGAAAGTAATAATATTGACATCATGATGTTCTTAAAAGGATTGACTTAGACAATATGGGTAAAGTGACTTATAAGGAGTACCAGCATAACGGAGAGCTATCTAAAACACGGTTGTCATTATTACTTTTTTCTATTAGTTATGCCATTTTAACAGAAGTCTTGATAGAATAAGACACTAAATAATGTAAAAGGATGATAAAAATGCATTTAATCAGTGAGTTTTCAACCCTAGCTTCACATTTTCATTCACCTGGGGAGCTCTTAATACCCTCACCCAAATATTCATATGTTGCTTTCAACTAAGCAAAAGTCAAGATATTTGAGGGTAAGGCATGGATATTTTATTAAAAGCTTCCTAGGTGATTCTGTGTATCCAAAGATAGCAAAGCAGTTAAGAATCCCCCTACTCTGCCATTCCTTAATATGTGGGATTTGTCCTTCTGGCTCATGGTGGTTGCTAGGGGTCCAGCTGTCACACTTACCTTCTAGGCAGCAGGATAGAAAAAAGAATGAAGTGAAGTCTGTCTCCCTTATGTAGACTTCTGCTTATGTCACATTGATCACTGATTAATCACCTAGCTGCTAGGGAGAGTAGACTGTAAAATGGATTTTTTTTTTTTTTAAGGCAGGCAGGCATTCAATTAAAATTGGGAGAATCATATAGAAATGCATTCTGAAAACTATCAAATCAGGGGAAAGCCAAGTGTAGGAGGATGACATTATCTCCTATTTAAATGCCTACATCTCATCTCTCTTCACCTTCAAAAACAGCTCATCCCCAAACCAAACTCATGTCTTGTTTTTTTCTTCCATATTATCAGCAAAAATCTACAAAAATTGTATCTGTGACATCCTCCTCTTCTTCCTCTTTTTTACCTCTCATTATTTTATCCATCATTATTTAATGAGGACAGTTATATATGTATTTTTAGTTTAATGCTCACTTAATCACCTTAGTAAACCTGTAAATTAAGTATTATTTCTATTTTACACATATTTTACTTAAGAAAACATATAGGAAAGTAATTCCTTCCCAGTCAGGCAGTTCGGAGGGGCAGAGCCAGGAGATGGATTCTGGTCTTGCCAATCCCAAAATGCATTCTCTAAGGGGTGTTGCCTTCTGTGGCCTGCCATCCATAATCCGTTATAAAGTTTGGTTGACTTAACCGTATGTAAGTCACATTCTTTTAATGGGATTCTTTTGGTTGCGAACACTAAACCTGAGTCTTCACACTTAGTTTTCTCTTGCCCTCGAGTCAGGCACCCTGCCCTGCTGTGGTGAATGGCCGGCCGTGGGCAGAGAGAGACCTTCCTTGCTGGGGAAGGACCCTGGTCAGTGCTGAGGGCTGGAGCGAAGCTGGCTCCCGAACCCTGGACCTTGCCAGCAGCTTCTTCATGCCTCTTTGTCCTTACTCCTGTCATCTCCTGGGAAATTTCTGCTGATGTTCTCTTCTGCCCGGCCTCTGTGTTGCAGGCACCTTGCAAAAATGTGAATTTGACCACATCTTAAAAATCCTCTGATTGCTCAACATTTTCAAATGGATGATTTTTTACCTTCTAGCCCCACTTTTTCATATAAATGTTTACCATTCCCTCCCACCCACTGTTTTCTAGACAAAAAGTTTCTGTACTTTCCGTTAAAAAGTCCCATACTTTATGGCCCTCTTTCACTCGTGATGGTCCGAGTGTGGACCACCTGTGTCCCTGTGCCTCCCCTCACTGACTGCTGCTTATCCTTCAGTTCTGAGGCCACAGCGTCCTGCTCCTCCGGCCTGCAGTGTCGCGCACAGAACTCTGTGCTAATTATCTTATACTGTTATTATTTGCCTTTTTCTTTCTCCTTTGGCCTTTAGTGAGTTAATAGTAGGGGATTTCCAAATCTGCTTCCTCCACTCTTATTTTCTTAACCAAGCATGGTAGAGGGCACATCGTTCTTGCTCAATAAATATTCACTAAAGAATACATACCCCGAAATGATTAACTCTCAGAAGATGGAGAATGAGGGTCTTTTACGGAGTTGTCGCATCCTACATTTTGCATTTGCCTAAGGTAGTGAAAACAATCTGACTTTTCTCTTTTGAAAAGGAAAAAGATTGTGAAGCCTTGCTGAAAACACGGAACCCATAGGAAGTCAGAAAAATGCATTTTTAACCTAGCTCTTTTAAGTGACTTTGGTATTTCTCCCATTTGAGAGCCTGCATGTATGGACTTAGGCAATAAAGAAATGAGTTTTAACTTTCTTTCAGTGTATAACCTTCATAAATATGTAAATGCACCATCACTTCCAAATACACAATTCGGAGTATTTGGGAATTTATGGTACAAATATTGACAGATTGCTGCTGAATTGGTGGTGAAAGTAAATGAAACGTGGCCAGTGCAATTAGGAGTCGCCCAAATGGAGATCTTGTTTTCGTCTCTTAGAAAATGAGAGATGCCAAATGTTCACAAAGGTTTTGTCAATATTCTTTACTGTTGCAGATTTGTGCAACTTCATTTATAAATGAGAATCAGATGAAGGCTGACAGCCCGAAGTTGTTGGAGGACTTGAAGGGGCGGGTGTGGAGGGGACCCTCTGCCTCTCCGGTTAAAGCAGCTCGCTGGGGGTTGCTGTCCCCCATGCGCCGGCCCTGCAGACATCTAGAGCCACTTGGTGCCCTCGGGCTGGTTTCTTTTGGAGATCTGTTAATATTTTCAAGTGGGAAATTGGATGAGTCGGGGTCGTAGCCAGAGGTAGAAAAATGGGGCTTGGCTCTGTGCTGTGCGTCTTGGAGCCCTGATGACGCTGTTGCTTCTGTCCCGCACAGTTAGTAGAATATGACAGCGTTAGTGTGTGGGGCCACGAGTGGGGTGGTGGTGAGAGACAGAGCAAAGTCCAGCGGGTACGTAGAATTCAGAAAGCAGTACGATTTAGATTCCCATTGGCCTTCTTGGGCTTTAATTTGCTTTGATTAAAAAAAATTATTTACCTGTGCTGGCGGGTCGAGCGGAGGGGTGTCAACCAGAGGGCTCTGCGCTTTTGGTTCATCCACTCATGCAACACTCATTTTTACCCAACTGGCATAAAACACATCGCAGATATGAAGAGGCAGGGGCTGGGCACACGCCTTGAAAAGCGGGAAGCGGGTCGCATGGTTTTCATAAGCAAAAGTGCTGAAAAATAGGTTAATCCTTTCAATGGACATCATCCAAGTTGCACAGTTCATTAATTAGGCCGTCGGGAATTTGGTGACATCTTTGTCACAGACTGAAGCGGTATGTCAGACACTGTGCCTTGCCGCGTAGAGTAGTTTTCTCCAGCGCAGCACACAAAAGTTGTTATTTTCCTCCTCGTTCTAACCAGGACTCTGAAACTTTGGTGCGCTCAACCTGTCAGGAGAACCACACCTCCCCTGTCATCGCCAAACCTGACACTTCTGAAGATTATGCCAAATGCGTCTTCTGGCGCTTTCCAGTTGATTCGAGCGGAGAGGTACCTCTTATCTTCTGCTTTGTCAGTCTGCTGGCCGGAGGAATATAGCTATGGTCCCTGGGAAGCCTGGGACACTCGGAGGCTGAATCTCTGTTTCCAAGCGCTGTCAATTAGTGTTTGGAAATGGAAGAAAGAACCCAGTGCTTGAGAACGTCACCAGTTCAAATTATGAATTTCGTTTAAAATGGATCTCATGCTCGCACATTTTCTTACTAATATAAAGTAACTGAAATATATCAAGATTTTATTATTGAGTTGGCACTGAAAACCAGATTTTTCTTCTCTGGGCCTAATGGTTCAAAAGAAACAGAGAATTGCTGACCAGGCTGAATGGGAAATCTTTGGACTCCATATATATACTGCATGTTAAGAATATTGTGCCTAGGCTCGGCACCTGTGGCTCAGTGGGCTAAGGCGCCAGCCACGTACACCTGAGCTGGCGGGTTCAAATCCAGCCTGGACCCGCCAAACAACAATGACGGCTGCAACCAAAAAATGGCCGGGCGTTGTGGTGGGCGCCTGTGGTCCCAGCTGCTTGGGAGGCGGAGGCAGGAGACTCGCTAGAGCCAAGGAATTGGAGGCTGCTGTGAGCTGTGATGCCACAGCACTCTATCCAGGGTGACAGCTTGAGGCTCTGTCTCAAAAAAAAAAAAAAAAAAGAATATCGTGCCTAGAATGGGCTTGGCACATGGTTGGAGCTCAGTAAATCTTTGTTTGATGACTGAATGAAAGATTGTAGATAGCATGCTGGGGCTTTTTTGTTTTATTTTGGATTTTTTGCTTCTTGAAATGTATGATTTTGAATCTAGGTATCTATTCGCTCATTTTTTTTTTTTTTTGAGACAGTCTCAAGCTGTCGCCCTGGGTAGTATGTGGAGTCACAGCTCTCAGAAACCTTAAACTCGTGGGCTTAAGCGAGTCTCTTGCCTCAGCCTCCCAAGTAGCTGGGATTGCAGGCGCCCGCCACAAGGCCCGGTATTTTTTTTTGTTCTTGCAGTTGTCATTGTTGTTTTAACTGGCCCAGGCTGGGGTTCCAGCCTGCCACCCTCCGTGTATGTGGCTCGCGCCTTACCCATGGAGCCATGGCGCCACCCAGTTCACTTACTTTAAAAGGCTGCCTTTCTATAAGGCAGAACGTGAAACTGCGTTTTGTTTTGGTGTCTGTTTGGATTTCACTGTGGCCCCTATGGAGCACTTGGTCCACAGTCTGCACTGCCCAGCTCATGGTTCTAGCAGAAGGTAGAAAATAAGAATGGTTCTTATTTTATTAGTAAGTTTTCAATTTTTCCTTTTTTTTTTAATTTTTACATGTGTAGGTGTTTATTAGCCTTCACAGAATTAAAAAGACTTAAAATTTAATAATGATAACAGTGTTTAAGATCAGGACTAGAAACATAAACCTCGAAAAGAATGAACGAAGATAAATACATTCAGAAAAGAAATCAGATGATTCCTGCATCAAAATATTAAGCAATATTAATAATAATAATAATAATGCAAAGAAAGTAACATTCACATTGTCAAGTAAGAGTATGTCTATTATAGAATGCTTTGACTCTGAGGCTCAGTATGGAGTCATCAGTTAACTTATTTTTTTTTTTCCCAAAGTCTCAAAAACTAGACTTCTTCTTTACTGTCGAACAAATGCAAACTCTGTGGGGAAAAGTTGCTTTTCCATAGCATTTCCCTTTCTTTCTGTTTTACTTCCTTTTGCTCCTGTCATTGTCTGGCCGGAGGTGGGAGATGACAGAGCCGGGTAAGTTGTCGTGGGCTTTGGGCGGTGGTCCTGGAGGTGATGCTCCTGCCTGCTTCTGGGAACAGAAAACTTCGTCAGAGCAGGTGGAAGCCTGTTCTGTTAATTTCCACGTCTCCGTGGGTCTCTAATACCATGACCAGCGCCGGGTGGGTAATGAATGTTCCTAGAATTAACGGTTGAGGGAGTGGGGTACACCGGAGCCCCGTGTTTCTCCTATACGTGGAGACTGTGTATGTCCCTGTGTCTCTGTGCAAGTGTGGGTCTGTGCGTGTGTGTGTGTGTGTGTGTAGGTACAATGTTCACGTTTTTATGAATTGAAATGGGTAATGTAGGATACAAATGGAGGTATTCGCTGAATCATGGTTACTACTCTCTGTGTTAAAGCTGAAGTTCTGCCCTGCCCCAAAGCCTTTATCTGTGGATCTTGGTAATTCTTCTGTAGAAGTCCACTAAGGGTGGGTGACGTTTCTTCCACAGGACTTCTGAGGTGCCCTCTGCCCTAACACATTAAAATCAGGCAAAGGAGTAGAAATTGATCTCCAGATTGGCTCCTGAAGAAAATAAAATGTTAGACCTGGCTATTCTTGGATGTGGTCCAAAGTAGCCGAATTCATTCAAATTAAATTTTGGATCTTTTCAACATGTGATTTTTATTTCTTCAATAAGAAAGATTGGCTCCTAAAAGTTTTCTCCATGGCATTTTCAAAGACTTGAACTTACAGTGAATAGAGTTGATCTTTCCATAAAGACGCCTTTACTGAAAACAGGGAAGTGCCCCGCGTGTGCCTGCTGTTCAGATCTGCTGCCCTGACAGGTTCTTTCTTTCAGCCACAGAAACGTGGCTCTTTTCTTTCTTACTTTTCTAAAAAAGTGTATGCTGTAAGCTCTATAGGTTGTTGTTTTCTAAGAAAATGTGTGTGATGTTTATTCGTGTGTATCTCCTCCACTGCATCAGCTCCTGGTTACCCAATGGGGCTTATTCGGCCTCGGGATTAATTTATAAACGGAAAATTATCCCTTGTCATTTTAGATGTTAAGCATCTTTGGGCTTTAACCATGCTCTATCTTCCTTATTCTATGCAAATAACGTAAGATGTGTCTAGCTTCTGAGTCTCTCCCTCTGTAAAACATAGTCGTTGCCACATTGGAGGGGAGAAAAGACGAGGCCGTCTCCTCCCCGCCCTCACCGAGCTAATTACATGTCCAATGGACTGAGGTTTCTGATCATGGGGTGAAAGACTGGTGAGTCAGATTTTACAGAGGGCAAGCTTTCCGAGTGCAAGAGCATTTATTTATTTGTTTGTTTTTTGGTCTGCTCTCTAGAAACTGGAGGGGTGCGGGGGCGCGTCACGGGAGGCTGTACTTGTGCATTTTGGCAAAGATCTAATCTTTCTGAATTCATTGCTTGTGCATTATTATTTCTAATCATACGCTTGATTGACTCCAGCTAAATGACTGTCTGACTGCAAAGGCAGGGGTGTTAAATCCAAAACTGTAAGTGCACTTTTTAACTGAAAATAGGGATCATCACGGAATGCCTTCCCCATCAGCAGTGCTTGACACCATTCCCCCCCTCAACCCCAATGTATTTTTAAATAGAAATCCTCTCGCATCCTCATGTAGGAACAGAGCATCACAGAGTATGATTGAGCTCCAAGAGAGAAGATTGAAGGCCTGGAGGGGAGAGCAAAATGATAAAAACTGGGGCTCCCACAGTGCCACAGTGAGTGGAGTTAACATGCCACTTTAGTCTGACAGGCCAGTCATGTGCCCCGTAAAACTCCAATTTGAGATTACCTTGTCATTTTAAAGATTAAAAAAAAAAAGATGGAACAAAAAAGAGGCTAGTGGTAATATTTTTTAGAAACAGGACTTGGCCCTGTCTCTCCATGATTATTGCATGAAAGCAAATCTAGTGGACACTTGATTTTCTTACGGAAGAGCCTGTACTTTGCGAAGTCAAAATATTGTGGCTCACATATAATTTTTATTCATCAAAAATAGAACAAGATAAAGTAACATCCCATGTATAATAGGCAAAAAGAATGTTTAAAAAAAATCTTTTTTCAAAAGGTTATGGCAATAAAGACAAATCTCTTCATCTTTGGAATCACTTTTTAAAAATATTTGCTAAGGGGTTGTTTGAACATTGAAATACATTGCTCTTTCTATTAGCATAACTTCTTAATAAGGTTGGTTTATCATATTACTTGGCTCTTCCCATTTCTTGCTTTAATACTATGCAAATATTCAAAAGTTCCTCCCACATTTTTAAGGGGGAAAACATTTACACAACCGGGAAATACCTGTCAATGTATTGGCACAGCTGTCTCGAAAGCTGAGATAACCATTGGTCTTGCAGAAAGGAGCTTTATCTAGAGGCAGCTGCAGGTACTCAAAGATTGTCTGTGTGTGTTGCCTTCAAAACAGGCAAAATGATAAATGGACACACGAGAAGTTGTCAGAACATACTGCAACCTAGGACAAAGCCATTTGAGGCTACGAGTTTCCTTGTATGGCTAACTCAAGTTTCATCAGTATATTCCAACAGTAATTACATATTTTACATTACATAATACTTAGTATATGGCTTGAGAGTCTTTAAAACACTACCTGATTTTAGGAAACCATTTAGAATCTAAAGACTATCATTATTCCTATATGTTAGATAAACAGTTGCTCTATGGTTTGGAAGTAAATTTTTAATTTTATCTCAGTATCACAAAGCTTCCTTCTAGAAGGTGGATAGAAGATAGAACTCACCATCCAGTTCTATCTCGTATCTAGGGAAGAGGTTTGAATTAGCACAGTGACCAGTTCATGGGGAATATGAATTGTGTGTATAAACTATACAGGGTGTGATAGTTGGGTGTTAATCTTTTTATGAAGGTTCATTGGGTGGTGAGTAGGACAGGTGCAAGGTGACTAGGCTCAAAAGGTTAGATAAACTGCTTTTAGGATTTCTGCAGGGTACTGATTTTCATGTCAGTTTAATTATCTTTGTGTTTTACAAGACTGTCAGTCAAAAAGCCTTGAAATCATATGCAGTTGGAGGCTCTGGAAACTTTTGAGTCTTTCTGATTGGATTTATCTGATAATCATTCTTTTCATGATGACCTTAGTTGAAATGAAGAGCTGTTAGAACTACAAGGCCTGCTTTAGTGTCAGAAGAAGATTTAATCAGGAGTCTATCATCCAGTGAGAAAAATGCCTTTCATTCTCTTTTTCATTTATTTGAAATTACTTAGTGATTCAGGAATCTCTTATTGGGGTCATTACTTTGATTTTTAACTTAGCAATGTAACTCTTGAAATACGTTATGTAAATGATTTCCTTCAAGGTGCACTGTGTTTAAAAAGCTATCAATCAGTTGAAAATTGTTTTTAATTTATTTCACTCTGGAAGCATGATCTGTCAGGAAGAAATGGAGAGAGAACAGAAGTTCATGCAGCAAGGGTCATGCTGTGCCATCCAAGCACCAGGTTTTAAACAGATTTTTAGTGTTTTTGTCCTTATTTTTAGGATGCTTAAAACATCTTGAAGATTATTTTAATTTGGTGGTAGTAATTGCACTGGCCACATTACAGTTAATAACTTGCATATCATTTCTTTAACCCCAAAGGCATGAAAATAAAAAGAAACTTATATTAAAAACTACCCTCAGCAATTTTTCTAGGCCCGTTGCCTTTATAAAACACTTGAGATTTTATTTTTATTAGTGTAAGACATTTAGAAATGAGTAACTAGCAAATAAACTCAGCGATGTAACTCAAATTTATATCACTTGCTTAATAAAATGTACAAAATCACAGCCTTTCCCAAGGTTTTCCTTCGTCGTTCTTATGTTTGTTTGTTTGTTTTTTATTGCAAAAGAAAATGATTAAAGTTGTAGAGTTTCGAGTCTTTTAGGAAATTATCTTCAGTTGTTTGTGTTACTTTATCACTGTTTGTAGATGATAAAGCCAATTTTGTGGCTTTTGCCAAAGCAATGAGTCTTTTAGAAATTTTATTTGGAAACTAGTTGTTTTATTTCCTTTTTTGCTATGGAGTTTGTATATCTAGAAGGTTATTTCCTTTAACTTTTATTTGTCTAAGAGGATCCTGGGATCTTGTGAAGGAAGGTTTTACAGTCTGGTGAAGACAAGATGTATTCTCGTAGTGAGTGGCTGTGTTCCCTACTCAGCAGTTCATTATGGGACTTCACCTGTATAGAATCAGTGACTGATGGGGGTATCAGAACCTGGGCCTTCATGTTGGGGAGCCGCTCACAGGTTTGCCCCTTTGCGTTTACAGCCTGATTAAACAAAGAACACGTTCTCCTTGAAACTTTTTTTTTGCAGTTTTTGGCCGGGGCTGGGTTTGAACTTGCCACCTCCGGCATATGAAGCCGGCGCCCTACTCCTTTGAGCCACAGGCGCTGCCCTCCTTGATAACTTTTTAATACTAATTCTGTATGAGTCTCAACCGTGACCAGTGAAGCTTAGTATTTAATCAAGGTAAATATTTTGGACGAGATTTTATTTTTTCCGTTTTTTAAATTGTATTTTGGAAAGAAAATTCTCTCTCTGCCAGGTTTTTTGCTTGCTTGGGCTACTGCTGATTACACTAAGAACAACCAGGCTTTCCTGGCTGTAACTTGCCTGGTTGTGAGAGTGCAGAGACTGTAGTAAGATGGCTTTCCTGGCTGTGTGTGACGTCCGTAGGGTACTCTGTTACAGCTCATTGTAAATGACGTGGGAGGGATCACTAATCAAGATTACACCTATTTATCAGTAAAACTTACTTCCTGAGAAGTATCAGCAATGAATAAAAGAGATAAATAGGGTAGTAGGATAGTAACCTGAACTAATTTTTGTGCAGCTGCTTTCTATAACTTGTACCATAGCCAAAGGTGGCTAGAAGTTTCCCACCGAATGATATTTGAGAAATGTAGAATTTATGTTAAAATTCTTTAACCTCTGAAGAAAGTAGATACATTTAAAAGATATCAGTTAATTATAGTTAACGGCTGTTTTCTCTCCTATGTTAATATGCTGTCAAAATTGTTGCATAGCTGGGGACAGAAGCAGTTACCCATTCAGTTTTCTTTTTTTTTTAAATGAAATCCAGTTGAGAAAATGATTTGAAATAACTACTCCTTACACGTCCATTCATTCCTTCTTTGCCACTAACGTGCTTTTTGTCGCTAATCAAGGCAAAGACTCAGGTTCGGGCCACATTAGATTAGCTAATTTAATTCCTTTCCAAGGCCAAGATCACCTGTCCCAGTTCTGGCCTGCTCCAAACGTTTATTTTTGGAACCAGTGGAAAGACTCTGGGACTACTATAGCGCAAACCTGTATCCTCCTAAAAAAAATTATAAGTTCGTATTCTATTATATCCATATATCTGCAATTAGAACTTAGAATCCTTATAGGAAAAAAAAAAACTAAAAGAAATAATCTTCTGTGCATACCTGTATATCAATGAAATAGAATAAAGACAACCTAATATATAACTCAGGTATGAAATTCGAAGGATCATCAAAGCAATCTCAACTTCCTTTTATTGAACTGAGCACCAAGTGAAGCCAAGACTAAGCCAATGGTTTCATCTTGTTTTCTCTGGAGTTTTTATAAACACAGGTGTTTGTAGGCAGTGAGTGATTTCACACGGGAAAAATGGGTACACAATATTCGGTTCATTGTGAGTAAAAATGTCCACTCATGTTTCATTGTACTTACTGACTGAATATAAAACTATTTTCAAACATTGTCTTCTGCTGATAGGATTTTTGTGGCTTTTCTTGAGCTATGGCGTTTCCTGCTTGGTTTCCATGTCGTCGTTTCTGGCGGTGACGCAGGCCTCACGTGCCGGGGGGCTGATGAAGCTGTGTTGCTAGGCAGAGTTCTTCCAGGCAGTTCACGCTGGGCTGCGCACCTGTCACTGCCCCACTTCCATGTTTCTATGAGGATGGAAATGATTTGAGACAGGATATCATTGGGAATTGGCGCGTAGTTAAATGCCCAGGTCGCCTGATTCTCCATTGAGTCATCAGGAGTGTCTCTGAACAGCGCCAGCGGTATTCTTGGCACGCGAGGCTCAGCGGGAATAACACTGACATTGCAGAGATCGAAACCTCCTTTGCTAGAAAATTCTCTGCTTGCTATATGACCTTCTGGGTCATACACCTTTGAACATGTGCCTGTGCCTTGGTGCTGCTCTGGGAGGCTCAGGGATGCGGTAAAATGTGCCAGGGAGGAGGCAGCAAACAAGATGTGAATAAAACGAACAGTTGGTGACACGATGAGATTAGTTGTTTTGTTTTGTTTTTTATAATGTTCACAGCATTTATATCCCTCCCAAACTTGGGCCTTTGACACTCTGTGTATGTACTGATAAAGATTACTAAGGTGATTCTAGTTTTCTCTAGCTACATTTAAGAAGGTGTTAAATTAATGAATGCTTTTTGTGACAATTCAGTGATGTCATGACAATTCCATAAAAGAAATAGAGTGGTCACCAGTTGGTTGCCTTCATAAAAACAAGGTATCGGGTTGTCCTAATAGTTGACAAAAACAAGCGAATCTTTGCTTTTTTCCCCACACGACGTAGCTGTATATACATATGAATTACCAAGACCTTGCAGTTGATGCGCTACATGTTTATGAGGCTTTTCAAAATGTCTGCCAGGCGGTGGAGCCTCATAAAGAGAGGCGGGTGCCTTGGGAGGCTGGTCTGCTCAGCATTCCTCTGTAAATGCTCCTCTCATGATATGCCTGAAAACCTTCAATATTACAATAATGCTAATAAAAGTGGAAAACTCTGAATTCTTTATACATGCATAAAAGAAGGGCAATTTCTGTGTGACCTGAATAACTCTTCGACTTGCCGCTCTGGCCCCTTTGAAAGAAGGCAGCTCTCCTGTTCCGCTTTGTGCTCCTTTGAACATCTTGCCATCTGACTATTTTAAGGATGGAAATAATAGGAGAGAGTTTAACCCGGGGTTATGCTTTGAGGACAGGTGGGACCCCCGCCACTTCCGCCCTGCAGTCTTCCCCTTTCTGTGGACATTGCCGTCTGGCCAGCTTCTTAAATGAGAGGTGATCCTGTTGATGAATCAAATTAAACGATAATACAGTTTTTCACTTATTCACACTCTTCCACCTTTTGATTTTGTCCCTTTGAGAACTGTAAATTGGATTTGTTATCACGACCTTTCAAGAGGCCCCATCCAGTCATGTCACGTTAGTCTGTGGCCAGGCGCAGCGGCTCAGCGGCGCTAGGGTGGGGGACACAAGGGCTATTTGGGGGGTGGGAGCTGCAGCCGTGGGAAGCAGGGCAAGTGCGATGCAGGTAAATCTGGGGAGAAATAATGTCGACAGTGGCCCGTAATCCCTGCCTGACATTATTGATGGGGGTGGGGAGGATGTTGCAGGGTGAGCCCCCCCATGGCCTCTGCAGCAATGTTACTTCCCCCTCTTCGCATGGATCGGCACTGGGGGCCCTTCTGTGCTTCAAACCCTCTTCTGCTTAGGAATTACTATTTTGCTCATGTTGACGTGGATCTACTATTCCTGCCACCGATGTTAATAACCAGAGGAGAAAGATCAAAGCAGGCCACGTCACGGGAAGACAGGAGGCGGCCAGCTGGGGCTGGCATGGCAGACGCTTAGTCTTAATTACCAGCTTTATAGGTAATTTTAGTAATGACAGATTTCAGTTGTTGCTTAAATGAACGGAAATGATCGATTGTAAATTTTCATTGTTTTTCTTTGTGTGATATCAAATGCCGGGGTGGAAACTGTACCCCAGTTCTATGTGGTGACAGTCAAGTGTGTTTTATTAGAAATTTAGAGAGGACACCCTTTTAATTACCTTGTGTAATTTTAGTTGGTATTCTTCCAATTTCCTTCTTATTTAACAGCCACTTGATTATTTGAGATTTTTTCTTTTATAAATTATTGTAGCTGCACAGGGATGTTACGGAATATGCAACCTCTGTGTTTTGCAGGAGGAAGTCTGACAGTCAGAATTTAGTGTGTGGAGAGAGAGACCAGGAAGCTTTGTGGTGCTCCCTTGAATTACAGTTGGGAAGCACTATTTAGGGTTGTGTGGAAAAGCCCAGAGCCCCACCAAATCTAGTAAAGTATTCCGTTGGCTGGGTGTCTGGACACGCACAGAAACTGATCTCTCCATCAGCTTCTGGAATAAGCTGAGCCTGGGGAGCAGCCTGCTCATGGCACATCATGAGCGCTGTTGTGGATGGAGGGTGAGGCCGTGGCCTTGTGGGGCTTTGCTGCCGCGTGGCGGGAGGTGAGCCCAGCCGTGAAGTCCTGGCTGTCTGCGTCTTGCAGGCAGGGAGGTGAAGCATGGCCATGACAGGCTTCCATCTCCTGTCTTAAGGCCTCCCTGTCTTGTGAACTCAGGACCCTGCTGCCTGCAGCCTCCTGGCACTGAGAGAGGCTGGGGACAAAGAGAATATTTTGCAAAGAGCATATTCATTGGGGATGGGCCGGCAGGAAGATCTGTCCGCGTGGGACAGGATGTTTGAGAGTCTGTGTGAGTGAGAGGGACGCCTAGGGCCTGAGAGATGGATTTCGGTGATGAATGAGGCTTAGCACTTGAGTCTGAGGCTGTGGGCGCAGCGTGGGAATCTGTCTTCATTTCGTTGCACTGATACAAGATCAAGTGTCCTCACACAGGAGCTCGAGAGGAGGCACGAAGCAAGTCGCAGAACGGCGGAGCCATGTGGGGACAGCACTGAGGGGCAGGCATTCTGCGTAGAGACCAAGACGCCCAGAGGCCCGCGTCTGCCTCTAAGGTTCTGAAGCCCGCGCTTCAGGGAGAGCCGTGCGTTTCTAGTGTCAGAACAACTCACGCTGCAGAATTAATTGCAGCAGCAGTGAAGTGACGTTGCCAGCCGGCTTCGGAGGAGAACGGGCCCGTGTTAGTTTTGACGTTGCTGAACCTTGTTTCCCTCACGTGGAGCTGAATTTAACAACTCCGTTGGAATTTGTGAGCAGACGGACAGTAGCTTGCTCGGACTCCCAGGCTCTGATGGCTTATCTGCATTTTATTGTGACGCTGGTGGTTTGGGAAGGACGAGGGAAGAGCGTTAGGGAAAGGAGGAAATGTTGAGGGGTGTAATAGGTTTGCCTGGTTTAGGTCATTGTATAGACTGAGCCATGCCCAGGAAGCAGGGGGAGACCCTGTGTGACCCTAAAGATTTATTTGTTCTTTCCTTTCCTCTCTGCCGTGATCACACGTTCTCTCCACTCCCTACATCAAGTTTGGGGTCATCTCGAGGAGAAACAGAAGACGAACTCTGAATTTTTAGCTGAAAATGCAACCTCAGCCATCAAATATCCTGGCCTCGGTCATGTGGAGTATTATTTTAATATGTAGCAACAGATTTTTTTTTGTATTGTTTGTAATATAGGTTTGTAACACCTGAAGTCTATGGGAGAAAGTCATTAGTTTTAAAGATTTGTACATGGAATGGTCAAAGTAAAACAGACGGTGTCGTCTTAAAACATTTTTTTTAAGGTGTTAACTAGGCTCAAAGTCCGTTGCAGGTGTCTGGAGAAGAAGAGATGAGAGTGGTGCCCTCTCCAGAAGGCACAAGTTACAATGCCCACTGTGTTTTATTGAGGTGTGTGAGGGCCGGTAACCACGCCCCTTTTGTATAGGAACACATTTAATTCTCTTTTTGGTCTGGCTTAGGAATGTTTTCATTTGCTTTTGTAGACACTCTCTTTTAGGATGTAAAACCTTGTGTTGGCTTTCACTACAGATGGAAATTAGTAACATTTTAAACACAACTTAAAAAGTCAAGGTTAATGATAGGATGGCTACATTTATGGTTCTGTTTCAACTGCACATCCATTACTAATACCATTATATTAGATCCCGGTCCCTTTGAGAGAAGTTGGATTGAGAAACAGAATCTATCCACCCATTTACGGTAGGAGAACACAGACTTGGAAAGAGGGGTGTATGGAGATTTGAAAGGGACAATGGAGAGAAAAAACTTATGGCTACTCCCAGCATCAGCAAACTCCAGAAGAAACCCTTTCCTATTCATTGATCTGTAAAGTCTATTTTGAAAGGATCTCAGTCTTTCGTACATGAGGAGAAAGGAAGAGATGGGGGCTAATATTTATAGAGTGCCTGATCCTGCTATGCTATTGTTTCGTAGCCTTATGAGGCAGGACTGAGCATCTTGATTTTATGGAGGAGCAAATGGAAGTTTTGGAGATAATTATGCGACTTGCCAAGGTCACACAGCTGATAAGGGGCTCAGGTAACAACGCTGCTGCCCATGTTGCTGGCAGTGGGTGGTGGGCGGTATCTGCATGTTGCCTGTGATTGAGGTACAATGGAAGGGGTTCTAGCATCAAAGCAGTTATAGAGACAGGTAGGTGGATAGATAGATGGAGGGAGGAAGGAGCGAAGTTTCCCTACCCGAACCAAGTGTATTCATTTACTCATTTACCCAGTGGGAGGGAGAAAGCTGTTCGGACCATTAAAGCCAACACTGTTCCAGTCTGTCCTTGACTCTGCATTAAAGCTTTACCTGTAAGCAAGTGAAGAAATTTTGACGTTCATTATGTTACAGGTGATAATACCAGAGTTTGGGAAAGGACTTTTTAAAAACATTAAATAAAAAGTGGCTTTGTTACTTTAGGTATTTGCAGCAGGAACTCGCATATGGAAATAGATTTGCTGTCTTTGAGTAGCTGGAGGTTTGGGGAGAGGCTTGGCTGCTCTGTGGCTGATGGGGAGCACTGGGGCCTGTTGAGTCTATTCACAAGTGTCGTCTCCTGCGCTCGTCTCTGGTTTTGATCATTTTCTCACCGTGAAGTGACCTGAGTAATATTATATAGGAAACAGGAGTTTTATTAAAATACAAGTGATACTCCATCCCCTGGAAAACCATTTTATTCGGTGCCAAGAGAAATACAAAGACTTCCCTTCCCCCTGCTTCCTCTCAGTGCCTGGTATATGGGCTTTACAAGGAGGAAAGAAAGCCCGTTATTGAGGACAATATTGAAGGGGAGAGAGGTCAGGGCAGGCAGGGGAAAGGGAGGTTCTTACAAGAACAATACTTTCTCTGTGGTATTTAAAATAGTATGTGATTTTAATTCTCAGCTAAAGCTGGAAGTCAAAGCCTCTTGAAATATGTATGGATCAACAGAACCACTTTTGCACCCAAGGAAAGAGAAAGGTTCTGGCACTGAGCCATCTTGAGATCTTGGGCTAAGAGTTTGAAGGTGGAATTGAGGAGAGGGGGCAAAGGTCACCACGGCAACAGGATGTACCATTTGCAGACTGGTAGGTCAGCCTTAAATCTCCTGCGAGCTCAGGTTTATTGCTCCTGGAGGGTTTCTCTCGGTTACTGTGACTTCTTTCTGCTAACAGTGCAATTTTCTGCTGTATTAGTGTATTTAGATAAAAGAGAATTTCAAAAAAAAAATCAAATCAAGGTTTACCTTATTCTCCTGGCAGGTAACTTCTGTGTCTGGTGTGCTGAGTTATGATCTGCAGCCTCCCGTATAGTCGGGCGAGCTCCCCTCTCCCCTCTCTCCTGGGTCAGATGTATGCTTCCCTTCCTAATACCGTAAGAGGCTTTAGGGGGCAGGGGAAGAATATAAACACAGAAACCACATCCGAACAGCTGCCTCGAGTTAGCTCTGATTCCCCCCCAGCTTTTAAACTTTACGGCGGCACCTAATTTGTCCCACATGGTTTTCTTCCCAGCAGAGCTGCTGTTCCTTTCTTTGCGGCCCCGTTTGATCCACAGCGAGCAGTTACGAAGAACCGACTAATTTACTGTGGGTCACTGTCATCGGGCTACTGGTCTGCAGGTGTCTGTGAATGGGCGGGAGGTCACCATTGGTGGACTGAAAGAGATTAGAGCAATGTCGTAACCCGTCTGGGTACCAGTGGACCTATCAAGATATCCCACAATTAAGCACTCCATGAAACGAGTCAGCCAAATAAGTGACGAACCAGCCCGTGGGCTCCTGTGATTTGGACAGGTGAGTAGTTAGGACCCTGTGGGGTGTGAGAATCATGGAAGGCGCCTACGCATTTCCTGCTGGCCCCGCTCCTCACCCCTGTGCGAACAGGCCTGCAGTGGTGAGCGCAGACAGCGGATCTCTGCTCCTCCGTGGCGTCCTCTGCACGTGGGTTAGTTACAACGTACATTTGTGTATTCATTTTTTAACAGTTCTAATTAGTTTTTTCTTATATGTATTAATCATGTCTCTGCTCCCTCTTCCATGCAGTTTTTTTTTTTTAATACCGTGAGGTCAAACACAGATGTCTACAGGAAAGACAGTCCTGAATTAAGTTATTTTTTTCACTGAGACAAGTATCCTGTTTCTCCCTTCCAGCTCCTGTTTGTTTCTTCTTGCTTTTGACAAGTCAGATGTGAATCCCCGCAACCAGTGTTCTCCTCTGTGACTTTTAAAAAATGAAAATGGTTTTAAAAAACAAAATCAAGAGGATTAATATTAGTGACAGGAAGTAGCCATTCTCTTACATCTTTTTAGGCTCTCAAATAATTTATCATACAAGATTTATCTCATTGTCTGAATTTTATTGCATATACTGGCTGTAAAGTTTGTGTGCAATTCCCTGTGTTAAACTATTTTAAATCACACACAAGCTTTATGGAAACCCTAGATGTAGATAATATTGGTTCATGTCCCTTAAGATTTGAGAAATGTGTGTACTTCACCTTGACAAAGGGGGACCTGAATTAGTTCTTAACAAAATTATTCTTGTCCTGATTCAGCTAAAGAACTGATTCTCTTTTTGGAAAGTAGGGGATAACCCTGTGTCACCTTGTGTGGAGAGGTCCTTGACTGTGGCAAAATAGATTAACCCCGTTTGTTCTATGAGCAGGAGCTATGCTGTTGCTGTGTAAAACTATGCAGATAACGTCAATTCCTGCTGTCATTTTGGCTTGCTCTTGGAGAAGAAATTTTCACTTGGTGACATAAGTCACAACTTCTTATGTTAAAGCACTGGGACACATCAGAGTGGTGTCCGAGCGTGCTTCTGCTTCTGATGCTCCCTGCTCTCAGCAAATGCAGTTTACCAAGCAAGGAAAACTTGTCTAAAAATACCGGTGACACACTTGGTGATTTCAGGGTTTTGGTTATGTTGTGGCTGATAGTTAGGAGGTGAGCCCTGGCAGTTAGTGGGTGAGCCCCGGCGGTTAGTGGGTGAGCCCAGAGGTTAGTGGGTGAGCTGCAGCGATTAGTAGGTGAGCTCTAGCGGTTAGTGGGTGAGCACCAGTGGTTAGTAGGTGAACCCCAGAGGTTAGTAGGTGAGTCCAATGGTTAGTGGGTGAGCTGCAGCGATTAGTAGGTGAGCTCTAGCGGTTAGTAGGTGAGCACCAGTGGTTAGTAGGTGAACCCCAGTGGTTAGTAGGTGAGCTCTAGCAGTTAGTAGGTGAGCACCAGTGGTTAGTAGGTGAACCCCAGCGGTTAGTAGGTGAGCTCTAGCGGTTAGTGGGTGAGCACCAGTGGTTAGTAGGTAAACCCCAGCGGTTAGTAGGTGAGTCCAGAGGTTAGTGGGTGAGCTGCAGCGATTAGTAGGTGAATCCCAGTGGTTAGTCGGTGAGCCTCAGTGGTTAGTAGGTGAACCCTGGCGATTAGAGGGTCATCCCCAGTGATTAGAGATGAGCCCCAGTGGTTAGGGGTTGAGCCCTGGCTGTTAGTAGGTGAGCAGCAGCAGTTAGTGAAATGAACTTGCATTTTAAGGAAGCAAGTGACTAAAATGGGGCCTTCCCTTGGGTTTGTGTGTGCCGCGCAGAACGAGAGCCCTGCTCCCCCAAGTCTGGCCTGTTAGTCTCTGTTAGGTATAAATCCTCATGTAGGAGAGACGGCAGTTCATCCTGTCTCTAAGAACAGTCTTTGAATTCATATGAAAGCAAGGGATAAAAATTGCCATGATACTTTCTTGAAAAAGTCTAGTTAAGTCTGTGTATTCTTTCCTTTCTAAAATGAGACTAGAAGAGGGGGGGGGGATTCCATTAAAAGTAACAGTGACTGTTTGATGCACCTTCAACTCCAACTTTCCCTGCAGTAGCTAATGCGTCTGGAGTGTCCAGAACGGAGCTCGGCTTAAATCTGCTTAATCCTTCAAACAATGAAACGGTTATAGTTGCTCTCGCTGCAAATGTTCTAAAATGTCACAGTCATTACAAGATGTGGTCTGACAGAGTATGGTGAGTTTTCTCAATGAACCGGGGCCCTCGTTAAGAACACCAGTTATTGAACTCTTTGGTGATACCGGAATGCCCTCGGGAGCCTTCTAGGACTGTAGTAGGTAGGGCCTGACTTTCTATGATTTTTCCCAGATGGCTGCTTCTCTTGCCTCCTGCCAATATCTAGGGCTTTTTCTCCCAAAGCCCATGGCCTCTAGTCACTGTGCTCTTCTAATTAGTATTTTTTTTTCTTTCTTTTCTTTTTTGCTCCTTGGTTACCATTTCTATTCTCCTCTGCCACTTTGAGCCACTGGGAACTTGCTTTGACTTCCAGAATCCCAAATCAGGTTTTCTTCCCTTTTTCCATTTGTAAACTAGGACCACTTTGAGGATTTCTAGTTGAAACCAGGCAAGCATCACCTTGTAATTAAGTCAGATATTAGTCCTGCCCTCAACCTGCAAGGTGTCTGGAGGCACGGAGGGCACAGTGGTCTTGCTTCGTCCAGTGTCACCCTGTTTAACAGCGTACGTGGGCTTTTTAATTGCTGTTTTCATTTAGCTTGAATGCGCCTTTGTTTTGTTCCTGATGTTCTGGGTTTCTTAAGTTTTGAAAAAAAATTAGAAGCAATTTCACTTTCCCTTCTAAAGGCGGTTAAAAGGCCCTGACTTCTGCCTTTGCCCTGTAGTATGTATAATTTTTTTCTTTTGTGAACTGGTTGTTCGTTGCGGTGATACATCCACATATATTAACAGGCCTTTTGAGAGGTAATGAAGTCTCACCCACTGCCTACAACTCTCATTTATATTTGGAATTACAAACATTTTGTAAAACCATAGGTTTTAGATAGTTAAGAGAAGCATCTGTCCACTTCCCAAATTTAATTTTTGTATGAAAGGGGGACTCTGTAAAGAGCTTCTCGCATAGGACATGTTTCTGCTTTGAATCTGATTATGATGTACACGTTTCCTGGGACCGTAAACCCCATCGCTTCTTTGCTTCCCCTGAGCTGATATCTCTTTCCCAAGATTAACCAGAGTGTTCAATTCAGAGTAATGTTGATTGTTAGTATTCAGCAAATTAAGGACAATTAAAGTATATGCATTAAGGCTAGAAATGGAAAATATAGTTGGTTCTTGGAAAGGTGTGAATCACTCCATCCAAAAACATAGGTTTTTAAGAAAACATCTGATGTGTTTAGTGACGATTCTGGTGGGTATAGCTTATCATCCCAGTGAATCATCATCAAATTCACAGGACTGCAGGGCCACAAATTCTCTGTTTTTTCTTCTTTGATTCTATAGTGGTAGAGACCAAAATTAAAAGAAGAAAACATGAATAAAAGAGGTTAGAGTACAATGTCTAGCAATTAGTAAGTGCTAAGTTAATGTAATTTCACTTAGAAAACATTTTAATGTTCTATTTTTAAAAGTCTTACGGATTCTCATTTTTTCTAAAGGTGGGTCATTACCTTATCCGTCTAATCAGCTAAGAAATTTCTCACATTATTTTGCCATCATCTTGAATTAAATTATATGTTTCTCAACCTTCTTTGGTTTTGCACACTTGATTCATCAGGGCTGGTTTTTTTTGGTTTTTCTTCTTCAGAGTAGTGCTTAGTTCTGCAATCCTGACAAGATGGTGAAGCCCAAAACAGCGGTGAGCAGAAATCATCCAGAGTGGATTGCTTCATGTTTCCCTAATTCTGTGCTCTGTGGCTTATATTATCTTCCTTTGAGAGTTCTCCACTTTCAGCCCTGCCAGCAGACAGGAGAGCAGAGGTGGAGGTGGGACTGCATTATGAATTCTTTGCTTGCCAATGGGGCCAAAGCATAGTAGACACTCAAGGATTCCCTTCCTTGCAATATACTAGACACAATCATTATTCCTGGTAATATGTTATCAATGTCTTTCCTGTGAAAGAATGTATCCCTTTTTAGAGATGACTTTTAGATTCAGTCCCCATTTCCTCTGAGAGTAACGAGTTCTCTAAGATTGCCACATACTTAATAGGGACCACTACCTTTATTTTCTAATATTTACCAGGTGTGAAGGTGGTAAGAATGGCATCATTGCTTTTCTTAGCTTTTTATTCTAGATAAAGGGATTCTAATCCTTAGGGTTCTCTGGGCCTTTCTCTGTCTTGATCAATGCATTGATCCAGTGGAGTCTCCCCCCCTTTTTTTTCCAGTGGAGTTTTGCTCCACTTTTCAAGAGCTGGGGATCTAGTTTAAGATGGAGTCTCAGGTATAAGCAGGCTTCAGATTTGTGTATCAACAGGGAAACCTTTTCAGTAGCTTAGCTGATTGCCTTCAGATGGCCTTTGGACTACCTTGGTCTTTCAGTGAATAGTCATCAATGGTCAGCAGTCCCTCTTCTTTGATTGTGACTGGCACCTTGTAGCCCACTGACTGTCCTTCGAGCGCAATTTATATTCATTTCCCTTAAATTCGTGCCATTTACGGTTGCCTGCATTGCAGCTTCTGTGCCACTGGTCTGTCTATTCAGATGTGAAATCTTACTGCAATTTATCTCTTGTCAACTTGGCATTCGTTTCCTTTTTGTCACCTTCAAACCTTGGCTCAGATTCACTTCCTTTGGGAAGTAGCCTGTGATTAACCCCAAAAGACAGTGATCACTCCTGTTCGGTGACTGAGTGACATCAGAGGAATGCGGCTTCCAGGTCCTTCTGTCATTCTGGGTCTGGCTGGAGTTATCACTTCTCCGATGTGCCTCCTTCGTTTTCCCCTGTGCTGACTGGGGCTGGCTTGCAGGAGCCGCCTGAAGGGAAGCTGCACTCCGGCATAGCAGGTGCTTCCAGGGTTCTCCAAGTTTCTTTGCAGAGGCAGCTGCTGTCCAGGGCTTGCGAGGTGCATCCTCAGAGATGCATTCCTACAAAGGAGAGCGACTCGCTGGAGTCTTTACAGCAGTATCACTACAGGAAGGTTTTCCCAGAAACAAACTTTGACCATTATTCTTTCCTCATCCAGTTTCTGCCGTTTTGCCACACGCTTTATAGGTGGCTACTCTTCATAACATTTTTGATGTCCTCCCAGGCTGCAGTGATACTTAGGATTACTATGGGTCACAAGTTTTCTTAATCAATTTCTAATTGTCTGCCTACTTTTTGATAGTTAATACCTTTGGAAGTCTCAAAAATCAACATGGTAGCGAAAGTTACATGTTGAGAAATCTTGTTTTTTTAATCTCTGTTTCCAATCACCTTATTCCCCATCAGCTCATATAGGGAATCACTTTTGTTGGATTTTTGAGTATTCCATTTTTGTGCAAGCACATGCAATATGAGTTTTATAATCCCTACTTTCTTACTCAAAACGTTATACACAGGGCGTATTATATACTCTGTTCTGTACCTTGCTTTTTTAAACTGGAGAGTTTTCCATATCGGCACGTAGAGAGCTTCCTCATTATTCTTTATAACTTTGCACGGTTTTGTTGTGTGGATCTGCTGTAGTTTATGTAGTGCTCCCTAGGGATGGACCCTTTGATTGTTCGCATGATTTTGCTGTATAAACAATGCCATGATGAATAACCTTGTACATGCACCATTTCACATATACGCCCACTGATCTTTATCCTCTGGTTCCCATGCCCAGGTCCTTGTAGCCCTCTTAGACCACAGGGAAACTGAGTCTGTGTGCTTTTGTCTCCCTTAATCTATCCACAGTGACTTCCTGACTAGGGAGCCTGGCTTTGAACTGTAGGATTATCCCAATCTAGGCTTCTTGTGTTTCCTTGGAGTCTCCACCCTGGCCTCTGACCATCTTTACCTGCGTGGATTGAGCTAAAAGAGAATGAATATAATTCAGAAGAAATATTCCGTAGTCAAAAGTAAAGAGTTAAACTTTGTAATTTTGCCAGAAATATTCCATAGTCAAATGCAAAGAGTTAAGCTTTGTAATTTTGCCATACAGTGAAATACAAACATTTCAATTAGGTTACTGGCTAGAGAGAGAAAACCTGAAAAATGTTCTTTTGAGATTTAAGAGTAGAGAATTTAAATGTAAGTGGATGAGCGACAAATTAATATCATGGTCAGGCTGATTCTGGATTGTGACCTTGATGAGACCCTCTGTATATTGGTCTTTCTGTATTTATGGGTTCAGAAGTTGCTTCGTGGGTTCATCTCTAATGCACAGCCTCCCAAAGGGAAGGTGGTAAACATTTCAAGTCAATAATTCTATTTTATTCTTCCTTTTTTCTTTTCCTTTGCATTTCTCATCACTTCTGGTTTTGCTGAAGATGCTGTAGTGTCTGTGGTCTGCCATGAACCTTGATTTTTCTATTTTAAGCATAACTAGTCTTTTCTTAGAATTTGATTTCCTCCACTCATAGATCAATTCAGTTTTTGCTCTGTGTATTGGACTGTTTACTATCCCACTCCACGCAGGGCCCGGGGCAAGACTCCAGGAAGGAAAATTATTTAACTCTTCTGATTCTCCATCTACAAAATGTGAATCAGAACACCTCCTGCTCTTTGTTACCGAGAGAGGAGAAGTCATGAGGGATGTTATGTCCCTAGCACATGCGGTAGGCACTCAGTAAATAGTAAATAGTCAACATTATCTCCTACACACATTTTTCTATGGTTTTCTATTATCTTGAAGGACTTTCTAGGGTTGTTATGTATGGTTGCATAGATTATTCAAATGATCTTTCGTGATTATTCCATTCTAGATAGGAAGATGACTGTAGAAGTTGCTGGAGCTCCGTGCCGGCATGCTCACGTGAGATTATACAGTCTCTCTGGTTTGTGTAATACTTCTCCATTTTTCTGGCGGTTCATTAGGGATTCTGTTGGGGGATGCACTTCTATCACCACATTATCAGCAGCTGAAGAATTTTCAGTTTTCTGCTCACTCGGTGCTTGTAAAAATTGAATATATATCGTTTCCCCTTTATCATGTTGAAAATCTCTGGTTCATGGTCTGTTGAAATTCATCTTGTTATATTCAAAATGCATCTCCCGGAAGCAGTGACAACACGCAAGGCTTGAGTACATTTAATTCCCAGTGTTTTTGTTTCAATTCCTTTTCTACAGTTTTTTTACTTGGAGATATTTTGTTTTAATCTCCTCTTCCCCTTTTCTCTAGCCAAGTTATTTTTCTTGTTGTTGTTGTTTGTGAAAAGTAGTATTTTTCCAAGCTACATTCTGTGTGATACAATATGGCCGTGTTTCAAGATGTTCTCCAGCACTCCCATCCAGCTAGTAATTCAGTGCTTTGAAAAAACTAGATGATGTTTGTGGTGATGGGTCAGTGCCAGGGGAAGGAAATAATTTTGCGGAAGATGAAACCATTTCCAAGTAATGTTGGCTAAGAGGAAGCTTACACTGGAATTCGTTAGGTTGTCTGCTAGAAACCAAATTTGACCAAGATGAGACTGTGTATGTTACTGGTCTTTGCCTACCCATGTATACCTTATGGTGGGTACGCCTGTAGGTCGTGATTTCACTTTGAGAGTTAATTTTAGTCTTTAAAATGATTAGGATAGTAATTTTCGTTCCTCTTACTGAATTCCTTTGTGATGGATCTTTTGAAAAATATTTTTAATCAAATTTAAAATAATGAGCTGTTTTCTAAAATAATTTTGCATGCTTGCCTGTTGATAATCTCACAGCATTTAATCACTGCACCAGAACTTAAAGAAGTGAGTGTTACTATCCCCCAATTTATAGGCAAGGAAATAAGATCAGAGAGGTTAAGTAACTTGCTCCAGACCACACAGTCAGCGGGCGCAAGAGCAGATGCTGGTCTTAGACTGGCCAGGTGCAGTTCTCCACTGGACTTTATTTTGTCCAGTGAGGTGCCTGTGAGACTTCACTTTAGGAAAGTTGCTTTTTTGTTGATTTTCTCCAAATATAAAAGTCTCAGTGGTGACAAAAGTAAGACCCTCAGTATTTCTCTGTAAGTTTCATGATTTCAGAGAAATTGTAAAGTTGACTTCATAGTGAACTTTTAAGATTATTATTCCCTTTTCCCTTTTCTGGGTTCTCCCAAATTAGTTATTGTTTCTTTTCCTATAAAGAGTATTCGTTAAATACTGAATTTAAAAGAGGGCTTGGTGCTGTATAACAACGAAGCTTCCTGTTAATGTTATACTTGAGCTTTATACGATAGGGTGAAGTGATTTTTAATTAGCGGGGTTTGGTGCAGGCTTATATCACACACATCCATTTCATAATGAGCCCCTAGTTGCACAGTAAGTCCTGCCTTTATTAAATTGTACAGAAAAATTTCTTTGTAAAGTACGAGTGACTTTTCTTCCTCTTAGGAAGGCAGATTAATAATATTTCACTATTAATTAGGTTCCATCTGCTTCCATCCTGCCTTCCATCCTAAAGGTTATACTTATTACCATATTCACAAACGAACCCAACTATGTAATCGAAGTTTAAAAAACAAAATTAAACCAAAGGTTTAATCTTGGTTTTCAGAGTGTACTTCTTTGACTCCTTCAGGGAGGACCAGTGACTCCACTTCCTTCTTTCGCACTTTCTTTGATTTCATTTTGTTTCTACTTGTACTCTAGCCATGTGCCACAAATTGCACAAAATTAAACTCTCAGAGATGAGATACAGTGATAAAAGAAGTGACATTCCCTCTTAGCTGCTGTTTTGCCCAGAAGTCTACATTGTTATCCAGGTCATGACAATGAACAGTGGAACAAAGGGACGGCCCAGACGTCATCCGAGTTTGGACAGAACCACCTGTATCTCACTCTGGGGTTCTCCTCAGTTTGGGCAGAGCCCTCCGGGGAACATGACATAAGACGGGCCCCGTTTGCCCAGGCCTGTCCGGAAGGCCATGATGGGGAAGGATGAGAAAATGGTTGGAAGAAAGCAGGGCCCGACTCGGCCGCTAAAAATAAGAACAAATGAAGTTCCACACCACAAATGGAGTAAAATTTGATCATAGGGGATTACTGGAACATTTTATTAACTTGGGTTTTGCTTTAAAAAATTAACTTTAGAAAAAAGTTGAATCTCTGCACTCATGTGTAAGGGTTTGGCTCGTGGATGTTGGGGATTGCGGCAGCTGGCACACTTATCCCACCCCCTTGCTGTCACACCCTGCAGTGACCTGGCTCATTTTTTCCTCTCTCTCCCTTTCCGCCCGTCCCTCCTGCCTCTTCCCTTTGAAGCCTTCCTTTTCTTTTCCTGAGGCCTCTGTGCCTCCACCAGATAGCTCTTCTTTTCTCCTGTCATTATGAGCCTGGGGGAGCTTTGGTGGCTCATCCAATTACATTATTTAAAAGGTGGTTACAAATGAGTATCTGTACACATAATCTTTAACGATCTGTCTTACCTTCGGAATTGGTCTTTAATAAAAGAGCCTCGTAATTTTTTAATACTACCACGAACGTGAGCATTTTCAGTACAGATGGAGTAGGTCGTATCTACGAAGCAAACATACCCAAACTTTACAGTATTATTTGAAACAAGGTGCCCTTCTTCTATTCAAGAGTTTAATTATTTGAAGAGCCAGTATCATGAAAAGGAATCAGAGGACAAGCACCCACCTGGCCTTGTCTTACCTGTTTTACTAATCACATAACCATTTTATTAGAAGCAAGGATTCTGCAGTAGACAGAATGTGATTGGAGTTTAGTAACTTTGTAAAAAAAGGATTCTACATAACAAGGATTTTCAGGTGGGGAAAGGATGATGGCCAGGTCAGGAGAGGAATTAGATCTGAGGTGTGCAGGGAGATCCAGGGTGAGTCTGTGATTATTTGGTGGTGGTGGTGGGATCCTTTTATGGCAGCATCCTGCCTTTTGTCTTCTGAGTTAACATTTCCATTTTCCTTCTGTTTCCTTCTTCACTTTAATCCTTCCAGGCTGGACTCATGGTTCAATGCTGGCTGGCCATTACGAGTCACCTTGGGTGATGGTGATGTTAGGACCCTGCCCGACGGAGCCTGATTGAATTTGAGTCCGACAAGGCGGAGTATTGGCAGTTTTAAACGCTCCCGGGTGAGCTTAATGTACAGCCAGAGTTGAGCACCTCTGCTCTAGAGGTTTGAAAATCTCTGACAAAACTGGGCATGCCTTCAGTAGGTGGGACTTTTAGTCAAAAGCAGCACAGCATCCCCTGGTAGTCTTGGCACTGCTGAGCACGTTAGAGTCAACGAACAGTTTGGCTGGAAATCTTTCCTTCCAGAAAGAACAGATTTGTTCTTCTGGTCCACAGCCACAGAATGCCTGCAGGCCGGAGGCCAGTCCTGCACGGGGCAGGCTCTGCCTCCTGGAAGCAGGCTGGCTGTGTTCTGACGGCCCCAGACGGGTGATTGACAGTGAGGAGCCCATGGTGGCTGAGTGTGTGTATCTGATGGGGACCCAGTCTCGGGCTCACTTGGCTGTTCTCAGAACTGTTTGAGAGCAGGTGCTAATCTGCGCCCATGGACAGCAAAGAATTGCACAGAAACTGCTAGTTAGGAGCACGGAGAGTGATCACATGCAGTGGTTCCTTCGGGGGGTTAGTTTCTCGAGTTTCTTTTAATATTTTGTACTGCTGCTTCAGTGAGACATTAAATTTGACAGATTTTGCTCATCACTGCTTCCTCCTGGCTACTCAGAAAAATTAGTCAAAAGAGGGTTGGGTTTTTTGTTTTTGTTTTTTGTCTTCACTATGGTTTGTGAGCTGAATTCCTCCATTAAAAAATAAAAAGCGGCAGTGGTTTCTCTGGTTGGTCATTTTGGTGGAGACAGCAGGAAGTGTGATGGCTGATTTGTGATCACAGATCCATTGTCCTCTGTGTGTACAGCGCCCAGGCAGGTCCTCACGAGGCCCGCTGGTCCGTAGGGAAGGGCCTTGTCCTGGCCTGCATGCCCTGGCCGTAGCATCCCTGGATGGGGCTTCCCTACCCTGCAGGTATCTAAAACAAATCCTACTCTACAGCAAGACCTGTATAAATACTTTTTAAAACCTAGTATGAGACAGTTCAATTTTTCAGATTAAAAAAAGAGTAGTTAAAGTGCATCCATGTTAACAGTAATCATATGATATCTGGCTTAGCCTTACTGGAGAACGCGGGCAGTATTTGTACCCCTCAACAGACTCCTTGGCCAAATTTTTGTGCCAGACGAGTGCTGTGATTCAGTGGAGATGGAACATCCGTGTAATTAAACTTTATTCTATACACACTATTTTTCTAATGTTGGAAATTCATTTGAAAATATACTTTAATGAATCTGTAAAATTGAAAGTACAGAAAGTAACTGCTTTGAGAAGTAGACTGGGGTGTATTTTAGGCTTGTTTACTCTCAAGATTTTTAATGTTTCATTCTTCAGTGACTAATTCATTCCATAGGCCTTTATCAAGCATCTACCATGTGTTAAACTATACAAAGCGTCCCACAGTCACCAGTAAAGGCCAGACAGGTAACACCAATGAGTGAAGAAGAGAGGATTGGGTGAGAAGAGGGCTGTGGTCCGCTGGAGAGCGCAGCTCCCACCAAGGGTTTTCTGCTGTTCTGCTCTATGGTTTGGCCTGAATATTAATGTGAACAGTGTTGCCAGATGTTACCATATTTTTGTGAGACGCTAGTCATCTAAATTTTTAGGTCATCTCCATGTTTACTTTTAAATATTGGCTTAAGTTTTTAAAAAAATTCCGTGCCCAACCCAGTAAGACCCGTGTGCCCGCTGAGGACCTTTGTGACCTTTGACCTTTGTGGCTCTGTTCCCCGCCCCCCATCCCTGCCTGGCCCACACACCTGGAAATGGTTTGATCAGAGCAGCTTAATTTCATATCTATTCTCAGCACTGAGAATTCCATGTTAAGTAATTAAAAATTATTGGAACAACAGATGGTAGTAAAATATGTACAATGATAGCTTCACTTCACACACACACTCCCCCTTTGACCCACCCACACAACTGTTAAAATTTTTGCATAAAGAACCAAACTGGTTAGAAGCATCTATAATTATCGGTGTGGAAAACGCCCATAAATATGACACACAAACTATCCAGATGACTAAAGCAGTCCTGGTCACAGTATTTCTCCAAACAGTTTCTGAAAGCAGTTGTGGTTGCAGTGAGCTTGGCCCGGCCTTCGGACTCTGGGGAATGATCCTGTTCTCCTACGTGAAAGCCACGTCTTTACCTTTAGGATAAAAATCACGCCCCTGACTGCAGACCCCAGATCACTGACATTTGACACAGATACTATAAATTCTTTCTCCGAGTGGAACTCATCTGGAACATTTCAGGAATGTTGTTATTCCCAAGATTCCTGTTTGGAAGGTAGAGTTTAGAATCCAGGGAAGAACTGACCCCAGTGTAAGAGAGCAGAAGAGCTGTGCTTCTTCCTTTAGCATTTCTAGAAAGGTCTTGAAAGCCTTCTTTGGTCATTGACTTCTGTCCTCTTATTTGCTTTGGTAGCAGGCCCATGACCATGGCCACTCATACAGGTGGGGAGCCCAAGGTGCAGGAGTGTGCCTGTGTGTCCACATCACTGTCTCCATTAGAGCAGGGAGAATGGGTGTCTGTGACAGCTGTGTTCTCTGTCCTACAGAAACACCTTGTGGGTCATGCACTTACATAAGACAAGGGAATATAGCTATCCCTCCTCAAGAGGAGGTGGGAACACTGAGGGAATTCTTTTTCTGGAAGGGTTTCTAGGAGATATTTTGGAATTAAGAACTGTAAGCAAGGCTCAGCGCCTGTGGCTCAACGGGCTAAGGCGCCAATCACGTACACCTGAGCTGGCGGGTTCGAATCCAGCCCGGGCCTGCCAAACAACAATGACGGCTGCGACCAAAAAATGGCCGGGCGTTGTGGCGGGCGCCTGTAGTCCCAGCTACTTGGGAGGCGGAGGCAGGAGACTCGCTTGAGCCCAGGAATTGGAGGTTGCTGTGAGCTGTGATGCCATAGCACTCTATCCAGGGTGACAGCTTGA
>CAUYRH010103873.1:0-21130 GCA_963574655.1 Perodicticus potto
ATATACACAAAATATATAAATACATATATTTATATATATATGTATGTATTTTTTTTTTTTTAGACAAAACCTCAAGCTGTCGCCCTGGGCAGAGTGCCATGGCATCACAGCTATAAAAAAGTTTTATATTGTACCGTATTGCCTATAAGTTAATGAATATTTGTATAGCTTTTTTTTTTTTTTTTTTTTTGAGACAGTGCCTCAAGCTGTCACCCTGGATGGAGTGCTGTGGCATCACTGCTCACAGCAACCTCCAATTCTTGGGCTTAAGCGATTCTCTTGCCTCCCAGGTAGCTAGAACTACAGGTGCCCGCCACAAAGCCCGGCTACTTTTTTGGTTGTTGTTGTAGTGTCATTGTTGCTTGGCAGGCCTGGGCTGTGTTCAAACCCGGCAGCCCTGGTGTATGTGGCTGGCCACTGAGCTACAGGCGCTGAGCCATCTTACATATGTTCTTAGCGTACACTTTCAGGAACAGCAGTCAAGAACTTTTCTGAAAACGTAAGGTCCTTGAGAACAGAGTTCTCAATAGTCCTGGGTCCATCATGTTGCCTCTCCTGGTATCTTGTGAATAAGAAGCACTCAGTATTTACTAGACAAAGGAATTTCCACTGTTTTCTAGTAGTTCTGTTAATCTTTAGCTTCTGGAAGGCATAGAGAAGAATATTTCATTTTGCCTACTAGTTTGATAAGGCAGAGAATTGGTTTCTATTTACTTTTCCCAGTGTTTCCAGAATACATATATTTAGATAATTGAAATGTGACATTCTTTTCTTTCTTTAAAACTATGGATACCAGTGAATTGATTTTTTTTCTTAGAAACTACCTTCAATATATTTAATTGTCTTGTAAATTAACAAGTATTTACTGATGCCTGCTATGTATGAGAAATACATTAGGCACTGCGGACACAGCCGTGCAGGGAAGCCCTTGTCCCGACTGGCTAGTGGGGAGACAGATGGACAGACACACGTGTAGTGTGCCAGGAGTTGCAGGGCCCGTTGAGAAAGGTATGATAGAGTGAGGGGTCTGGGAGAGGTCGTAGGAATTGCTAGTTATGTAGCTAGTTATATAGTGGCTGGAGAAGGCTTCACTAATGAGCTTCACCTTCGGTGGAGGCTTGAATGAGAAGGGAGTGAATGAAGCATGAGACTCTCAGGTAAGAGCCGCCCTACAGAGGCAGTTCCAGCGGAGGCAGCCAAGTCGCTCAGCTCTGAGCTGAGCAAGCCGAGTGCATGAGTGAGGGCTCCACGGGTAGAGACTCAGGGGGTCTGCTCCAAGTGAGAAGGGAAGCCTTTGGAGGGCGTGCACCGCCTACCAGTGAGAGGATGGTGGCAGTCATGCAGGTGGGAGGTGCTGGTGCTCTGCCTCGACAGGTGGCAGCAGAGTTAGGAGAGGCGAGTGGATTCTGGGTGTGTTTTAAAGGTAGAGCTGGCTCTGCTAATGCACGCGCTGGTGGCCTGCCTGCCAGGTGAGGGCAGGGGAGTCAACAATCGATTGATGTCAGGTTACCAAGGCTATTCCAGGGAGCAGAGCTGCATTTACTGAGATGGGGAAGGCAGTAGCAACAGTGAGACTGGGTTTGCGAATCAGGAGTTCGCTTTGAGTATGGTGAGTTTATTGTTCATGTGACTTTGAAATACTTGCCTGCGAATGGTTATCTATGTGGAACGTAAGAGTTGAAAGTTTTCCCTATAGCCTGAATATTGAGCTGCACATTTTAGCATTCTATTAATTTTCTTTAATTTTTCTCTTTGGTGTTTTATTTCCTGAAATCTTTCCCAGCCAAGAGAATCCTGAGGTGCTTGAAGGTTGGAAGTAAATTTTCTAACTTTACCTTCCCTTTGGACCCCTGATCAGTTGTTCCACGTGTTATTGATGGAACTGAAAGTCCTCTGAGACAGATAATTTTGGTAGAATCTGAAATTGCTGCATTTTAGGACCAACAAGGATGTTAAAGATAAGCTGCTGCCATTATCTGATGTCTTACAAAGAAAAAAACAGCATATAGAGTGGTTGAAAAGATAAGAGTTTCCAAAAATGTGTTTGTATTTTAACTTTTCAGGAGATCTTACCGCTCAGATAGCTCTTCAGCCTGCAATAAAGTTCAACGGTGGAGGTCATATCAATCATACCATTTTTTGGACAAACCTGAGCCCTAATGGTGGTGGAGAACCCCAAGGTTTGTATGTATTGGTGGGCCCTTCTCTACATTCCATGTATTATAGGATTGACTATTAATTTTCTAAAGTCTTCAATTTTCCCTGAGGTATCACAGTGGCATATGTTTCGGAGCAAGGAGACAATACAGTTATAACTTTCAAAGAGACATTAATAGGAATGGAGAATGCGTTCAGAGGTTACGTTGTCAGATTTTATATACACAGTCACATGTGATATTAAACACAGCTCCGCCTTTGGTTTCATTGGGCTGTACTTCATATTAGAGAAAAACTGAGAAACTTAGTTTAAGGTGAATTTTCCACTTAATTAGCTCAAGGGCGTAGGTTACATACTTACCCATCTTTACCTACTTTCTTTATCTGAGTAATAATAGGGCTATTTTGAGAATTCGATAAGGTGTGTTTTTTTTTGCTTTTTTTTGTTTTTTGAGACAGGACCTTACTCTGTCACCTATCCTGGAGTGCTGTGACACCAAATTCCTAGGCTTAAGCATTCCTCCCCCTTCAGTCTCTCCAGTAGCTGGGAGTATGGACCCGTGCCACCCATGCCTGGCTAATTTTTCTATTTTTTATAGAGATGGGGGTCTTGCTCTATTGCCCAGGCTGGTCTTGAACTCCTGGGCTATAGTGATACTCCTCGTCCCTTGGCCTCCCAGAATGCTAGGATACAGGAATAAGCCCTGTGCCCAGCTGAGAATTAAACAATAAGTTATTGGTGCCTTTTGCTATTATTTTATTACTCTTCCTTAGTGATAAATGGTCAGTTGTCCCAGAAAATTAGGTTTTCTAGTTTTTTGAAAAATTGCAGGAAATGAGGAGAGTACAGAACCAGACAGTGTTGTTCGCCATCTTTGTTTCCTTGACTTCCCTTGTAGCTTGTGGAGGCTCAGATGACTTTTAATTATCCTCCTCACCCAGGGAGGATATGGAGCTTGTAAGCATAGCCCTCCCTTGCTTCTGGTTTTTATTGTTTTTAATCATTGTTATTAAAGGCAGCCTATCTTTTATACTTGAAATATGCAGTTTCTTTTTGAGGTAAGGTAAATGAGGAAACTGGGTAATTTATTTTTGCTGAGTTAAGTCTTCAGACCATGACTCAATACTTTTAAGATTTTGTCAGTTACCAGAATATTAGATACATCCACGTTCAACCAATGGCTTTGGTACTCTGCCAACATTTTTTTTTTTTTTTTTGAGACAGAATCTCACTTTGTCACCTTGATAGAGTCCTGTGGCATCATAGCTCACAGCAACCTCAAACTCTTGGGCTCAAGTGATTCTCCTGCCTCAGCCTCCCAAAGTAGCTGGGACTACAGGCACCCCCCCCCCCCCACAATGCTTGGCTATATTTAGAGACAAGGTCTGGCTCTGGCTCAGACTGGTCTCAAACCTGTGAGCTCAGGCAATCCACCCACCTTGGCCTCCCAGAGTTCTAGGATTACAGGCGTGAGCCACTGCTCCGGGCAAGAAAAGTGAAATCTTTGACCCACTTATTTAGTTGATATGCTTAATCTAGAATTATATTCTATATTGCTACAGAATGAAAGGGCTTTAGCTCTGAAAGAGCACCATTACTTCAGTAATAGAAGAGAAAAATCACCCTTTTTAAAGCAATTTAATCAAAATGGGAAAATCTAGGCTGCCTTGGAGAAGAACCAAGTAACAGTTGTTAACTTTAATTTGAAATGGGGGCATAGAACAGGGTGACAAGAATCCAGAATAAATTTCTATTCAGGGAAAAGAAAGAATGCTAATAGAAAGTAGTATTGCTTTCCTGATGAAAAACGCAGAGTGAGTAAAGAAATCCCTCTAACGGCCTTTATTAAAAAAATGTGAACTAAAATTGTGAAACCTTAATGATGTCAGGATAGGCGTAACAATTGTGTTATGTAAGTTCACTGGGTTTTATTATTTCTGTGCAATGTTGCCCAGTTATTTCTTAGGCCATATGAAGATAATATTTTAATTATATATATACATACATGTATATATATAAAAACATTTTATTATAATTGAAACCTGTTCATTTGTGGGTGTTTTTGGATTTTTTTTGAACAGGGGAGTTGCTGGCAGCCATCAAACGTGACTTTGGTTCTTTTGACAAGTTTAAGGAGAAGTTGACAGCTGTATCTGTTGGCGTCCAAGGCTCCGGCTGGGGCTGGCTTGGTTTCAATAAGGAACAAGGACGCTTACAGATTACCGCTTGTTCTAATCAGGATCCATTGCAAGGAACAACAGGTTAGATTTAAAACACATTCTATTTGGGAATGATGGTTTGTTGTAAAGCATTCAACTAGGAAAACGTGCAGTGATTAAACTTATGATGAATGTGTAATAATTTTTTTTTTTTAATTGTTGGGGAATCATTGAAGGTAGAAAAGAACCAGGTTATACTGATTGCATTTGTTAGGTTAAGTCCCTCTTATAATTGTGTCCCATCCCCAAGAGGTGTATCACACACCGTGATCCCCCACTCCCCCCCTCCTTCCCTCTCTCCATTCCCTCATTTCCCCACCCCCACCATGTATTAGCATCAATTGTCCCATATCAGAACTGAGTACATTGGATTCTTGCTTCTCCATTCTTGTGATGCTTTACTAAGAAGAATGTGTTCCACCTCCATCCAGGTTAGTACAAAAGTTTTAAAGTCACCACCTTTTTTAGTGGCTAATAGTATTCCTTGGTATACATATACCACAGCTTATTAATCTATTCCTGGGTTGGTGGGCATTTAGGTTGTTTCCACAATTTGGCAATTGTAAATTGAACATGTAATAATTTGAGCAAATCTTAACATAATATCCAGACTTTTGTGTAAGTTAAAATGCTCTAAAAGTCCTTAATATTTTATAAAATAAGCACATTTTATGGATACATTAACAAAAATATTTTAATCATAAACCCTGCTTCATTCTGTAGAGAATTAGTAGCAGCTTAAATAATTATATACACTAAGATAGAAAGCTAAAATTAATTAAGACTGAGGAAAAGAAATAAAAGCCAAGTCTGAGTTCAGAACTTGTACTCTCCCCTCCTCTGCTGAGCATTTGTAGTTGAACTAGGACTAAAACTCAGGTTTCCAGACTTCTGCTTTTCTGAGGGTCTTTGGTATAGTATATAAGAATATTTGGCTTGGAGGCTCCAGGCTGGGCTCACAAATCCTTTATGTTGAGCCTAATTGAATTAGAAGACTTTTATAAAATGCCACCCAAAGGTATGGAAGATAGAGTCATGTGTGTCATCCACAGTTAGCTGGAACTTTACCTTACAGTGGTACTTTAACATCAGACAACAGTTGTCCTTTGCCACTTTTTCTCTACATGTCAGAATACTCTTGCTCACGAGGCTCACTTCTCTGGATTTTGCCAGATTCTAAATGGCTCTTGGGAAAGTGAGATGCCACAAGAATTTGTAAAGCTACAAAAGATTTGTGAGCACTAAATGTTGTAGAGTCAGGTGAAGTTTTAAGTGAATGTTTTATCGTTTTATAAACAGAACTAAGTTCTTGATGTACACAATTATTCAGTTTTCCTTGTTAACTTGTTCTATTAGTATCTTATGACCACTGTGTATTCCCTAAAAGTAAAATTAGCCTTAGGGAGCAGAGCAGGTTTCTCTTAACCCCCCATTAGTGCTCTTGTGCTTTGGAAAAGGGCCCTGGTGAGACCTCCAGCGCTCCCGCAGACGTAGTGCACCCTTGCTACTGTGGCTCTTGAGACCACTCTCTGTGAGGAAGACTGGGAGTTGACTCTTGGATGAATCTATTGGTATTTTAAGAACGGCTATTAAAATACTGTAGTTCACTGATTTTCCCAAATCTGTTTTAATTATTTTTACTATCTGTCATATTTTTTCCTAAAGAGTGAAATTTAAGATCTTTGTATATTTATTCTTTTTTTGAGACAGAGCCTCAAGCTGTCGCCCTGGGTAGAGAGCAGTGGCATCACAGCTCACAGCAACCTCCAACTCCTAGGCTTAAGCGATTTTCTTACCTCAGCCTCCCAAGTAGCTGGGACTACAGGCGCCTGCCACAACGCCTGGTTATTTTTTGGTTGTAGTGTTATTATTGTTTGGCAGACCTGGGATGGATTCAAACCTGCCAGCTCCAGTGTATGTGGCTACAGGCACTGAGCCAGGAATATTTATTCTTATAAAAATTTCCTATTTACATAAGAAACATATGAGATTATTGTGAAGGGTAATTTTATGTGTTAAAAAAATAAAAGTTTAAATTGAGAAGATGCAATGTTTTAGATTGAAATTTATAGTTTCTACTTTTCCTCCTTTTTTCTGCTAGGTCTTATCCCACTGCTGGGCATTGATGTCTGGGAGCATGCTTATTATCTGCAGTATAAAAATGTCAGACCTGACTACCTGAAAGCTATTTGGAATGTAATCAACTGGGAGAATGTGACCGAAAGATACATGGCTTGCAAAAAGTAAAACAGGATCATTATACTGAGTATGTTAAGATCTTGATGGCTATTTTTGTAATAGTATAGAGTATTGCAATATGCTAATAAGCTGCTTTATTGTAGTATTTCTTGATGTTACTATTCACATCTTTGATAGTGTAATGAATAATTTCTTAAAAATTTTATTCTTGAGCAACTGATTGAAAATAGCAAATGCTTCGGGTGATTGAATCTTTTGATTGAACATTTTCTTTCAGAGAGGTAATATAGGTAGGCAGTTATGATTGTCATCATAAAACCACCAGAGATGCTCCCTTTCTATAACTTTAGGGCCTATAGGAAAGGCTTTTTCTTTCCTTTTCTTTTTTTCTTTTTTCTTGAGACAGGGTCTCAGTTGTTTCCAGGCTGGAGTGCTGCGGCATCATTATAGCACATTACAACTCCAAATTCCTGGGCTTAACCAATTTTCCTGCCTCTGCCTCCTGGATAGTTGAGACTACAGGCATGCACCACCGTGCCTGGCTGATTGTTTCATTTTTTTGTAAAGATGGAGTCTCACTGTGTTGCTTAGGCTGCTCTCAAACTCCTGACCTCAAGCAGTCCTCCTGCCTCGGCCTCCCAAAATGCTGGGTTTATAGGCATAAGCCACCACACCCAGCCCAGTAAAAGCTTTCTAATCTTGTTTTATTGCAGTTATAAAAAATGTAGTCTTTTACCCAAATACTACTTTCTTGTTTAATAAAGAAAATATTAAATATTTCCTAAGGGGAAAATTCAGCTTTATATAGAAAATTCCTTTTTTTTTTTTTTTATTTGGTAAGTAATCCTCTGTAGTCATACTTTTGGTAGATAACACTCCATGGTCTTTAATTATTTATGGTCACATGTTACAGAGGGTTAACACCATTGTGCCATTTAAATACAATTTGATTGTTAATTGAGAACTGCTTTATTATAAGAAGATGATAATTATGCATCTAAATTTTTCTATAGGTAAAAATATAAAAATGTTGATGTTTTGTCCTCAAACACAGAAATGTGTATTGTATAATAGTGCTACCTAGTTGGTAAAATCAATGATAGAGTTTAGGCCGTGGATCACCCTGGCAGGGCACTTGTCCCCATCACCTCAAGAGGAGTGGGCCTAGGCCCAGGCACTACCTTTCCATGTAGAAGGAAATTGATTTCTGAATAAGGTCAGTGGCGTGACTCCTGAGGAACGTTTATTTTCGAAACACGTTTGTTTGTTTGTTTTTTAATTTCAGATTAATATGGGGCTACCTATGATTAGGATACGTGGTTTGCTTTTGGAGGGTTGAAGTCTGAGATGTAGGCGTGTCTTTCATTTGGGAAGCGTGCAATATTCCCGGGCAATGTACTCTTTGGGTGGGAATTTACCCACCCCCCCATTTGAATTTCACTGAGTTTCCAAAGACATGTTTTTGATTTATTTTGTCCTTTTTCATGTGTTTTGTTTATTTTCTTTCAAAAAGCATACAGCTACTCTAGAAGCTTTATATTGTTTTTCACTAAAGAGAAAACTATGTCAATAATACATTCACGCAGCACATCGGATTATATTCCTGTGTAGTTTCTGCACAGAGGTGAACCCTGTTTAAATGTGGCAGGTATCCTTTTTTATTTGCCTTAAAATTAGGCATTTCCCATGTAGTTTTTGTTCCTAGTATCTTAAGTGGCTATATAATATTTTATCAATTGGACGCTGCCTAATTTATCTTACAGTTCTATTAATGAACATTTCATTTATTTCCAATATTATAATAATGCTGTAGTGAGCAGCAGGTTGGTTTTGCCTTCTTTTGGAATATTTCCTTTATATAGGTTTCTTTTCCTTAAACTATTTAGTACTGTTTTCCCAAGTTTACTTTTTTAGCTTGTATTTTTTCCCAACTTAATTTTTCTCATTAAAAAAAATGGGGTAACTTAGCAGTTTCAATATTGAAGACTGAAGTTTTTAAAAAAAATTTAAATTTAAGGTACTTTTTTTTTAGAATTCAATTAGAAAAGTGTTTGAGTATTCTGAATCGTCAACGAAGTTGACATGAGACCATTGAAAACCATGCCTGTGTTTGTGTGTATGTTTTTGCTTATGGATGGAAAAACCTTTGGAGACTCTGATTGCCATTCTTTATATACCAAAATGAAAGGACTTCTGTGGAGGACAAACAGCAGTCATTTGGTTACCTTTTGTCTCTGTCAACAAGATGGTGACCTCTGGTTAAACAGACTGGACAAGTGAATGTTTTGAAAGATGTGCTTTAAAATGCAAGTCATCTGCTAGATCATGGTTTGTACTGAACTAACAAAGATTTGCAGAGACTGCTGACATTGATCCCTTTTTGATTCCTACCAAGCTTTATAAGATTTAAAAAATACTCAATGCTGAAATTTCTGTGGGGCTCTATTTTCGCTCCCTGTTGAGAGAATGGGGACGCACACTGTCCTTCACTGAGCTTGCTTCTCCTCCCCACTAGACAGATGTTAAGAAGCTAGGAGAATTTACAACCTGAAGATTTTAATCATCTGGTGGAAATTGGGACTTTAAGATTGGTTAGCCAAATGTAAAAATGTAAATTGTCATTTCTTCCGAAAAGAAGGAGAATTGTTCATCCAAGAATGTTTTTTGTGACTGAATCAGCAGCTCTAGTCATCATTGTGCTTCCAAAACCTTAGCACTGTTAGTGCTGGAGGAAAACAAAGAAGCAAAACAAAACTGTCTTTCAAATACTTTCTGTTGCTTGAACTGCAGAGTAATGATTAAACTTTTGATGTTGAGAAATCACAACTTTATTGAACACCTCAAATTCACGGTCATAAAGTAAGATTTGAATTTCTATTGAGCACTTTTAAAAAGTCATAGCAAAACTACAAAATTAAGATTGATGTGTATTGCAAGTCATGCCTAAAACTCCATATAAATATAAATTGTATTTTCCGTTTTAATTTCAGGGGAACTACTATTAGGAAAGCTGTTAGGAAAATGTTTTATAAATTTTTCACTGTTTCTTATTTGCAGTCATACCCTAATGATGCCCGCAAGCTAACATCCTGTTCTAAGATGTGCATCAAGCTAGTACACACTGAATATCCTATAAGGTCCTGGCTAGATTTCAATTAATTAGTCATTGAAGAAAGATTTATTTTCCTATTGTAAGTGTGAGTTTTTTGACTATTAATAAAAGATTCTGTCAACCATCAAAGAAGTCTGTATTATTATGCTTGCTTGTCCAAAACATTAATAATCCTATAAAGCTATTATCATTTTTACTGCCTTTCTGTGGGAAAAGAATAACAAATAAGTAGTTGAAATTTTACTCTTTTGGGGGGGGCAGAGTCTCACTTTGTTACCCTCGGTAGAGTGCCATGGCGTCACAGCTCACAGCAACCCCCTCCAGCTCTTGTGCTTAGGCAGTTCTCTCTCCTCAGCCTCTCAAGTAGCTGGGACTACAGGTGCCCACCACTACACCCAGCTACTTTTTTGTTGCACTTTGGCCGGGGCTGGGTTTGAACCCGCCACTGTTCAGTATACAGGGCCGGCGCCCTATTCACTTCAGCCACAGGCACCGCCCCTGAAATTTTACTCTTAAAACCCAGAAGGCATATGAACTATATTTCCATTCATATCTGTGGTAGCATTATCTGATAATATTGAAGCATAGTATTAGATAGGTACATGCACATACCACTTAACACTTTAATTTCCTTATTACAGTAAAATATACATATATAATTTACCATCTTTACCATAAAAATATTTGTATTTGTTTTTCCCCCATCATCTCTTCTTTCCCCCTGCCTGTCCCCGGTAACCACCAATCTGCTTTCTGCTTTCATGAGATCCACATTGTTTAAGCTTCTGTGTGACTGAGAACATGCAGATATTTGTCTTTCTGTACTTGGCTTATTTTACTTAGCACAATGGCCTCCAGTTCCATTTATGTTTCTGCAAATGACAAGATTTCATTCATTTTTATGGTTGAATAACATTCCATCAGGTGTATATACCACATTTTCCCCCCATTCATCCATTGATGGGAACTTAGGCTGATTCCACATCCTGGCTTTTGTGAGTAGTGATGTAATAACCAGGAGAGTGCAGATATTTCTTTTACATACTGAGTTCCTTTCTTTTGGATTATATACCTAGTAGTGGAATTGCTGGACTATACGTATGGTGTTTCTATTTGCAGGTTTTTAAGGGATCTCCGTACTGTTTTCCATTATAGCTGTACTAAGTTATATTCCTACCAACAATGTTTGAGGGTTCCCATTTCTTCACACCCTCGTTAGCATCTGTTAACTGCCTGTCTTTGATACATGCCCCATTTTAATTGGACCAAGATGATACTGCATTGTGGTTTTGATTTGCATTTCCCTGATGATTAGTGATGTTGAGCATTTTTTTCATGTATGTGTTGGCTATTTGTAAAATCTTTTGAGAAATGCCTATTCAGATTTCTGCCCATGTTTTAATCCGATTATTTATTTTTTTGCTAATAAGTTGTTTGAGCTCTTTGTACATTCTGGATATTAATCCCTAGTTGCATAGTTTGTAAACATTTTCTCCCATTGTGGGTTGTCTCTTCACTTTGTTCTTTTTTTTTTTTTTTTGTAGAGGCAGAATCTCACTTTATCGCCCTCAGTAGAGCGCTGTGGCGTCACACAGCTCACAGCAACCTCCAGCTCCTGGGCTTAGGCGATTCTCTTGCCTCAGCCTCCCGAGTAGCTGGGACTACAGGCGCCCGCCACAACGCCAGGCTGTTTTTCTGTTTTGCAGTTCAGCCAAGGCCGGGTTTGAACCCACCACCTTCGGTATATGGGGCCGGTGCCCTACTCAATGAGCCATAGGCGCTGCCCTGTCTCTTCACTTTGTAGATCATTACCTTTGCCATGTAGAGGCTTTTCATGTAATCCCAGTTGTCTATTTTTGGTTTGGTTGCCTGTGCTTTGAGGTCTTTTATAGGAAATCTTGCTCTCTTGTCAGGGTCCTGGAGCATTTCTCCAATGTTTTCCTCTTACAGTTTCAGAGATTCAGGTCTTAGATTCAAGTCTTTAATCAATTTTGATTTGATTTTTGTGTCTAGTAAGAGATGGGGTCTAGTTTCATGCTTATGCATATAGTTACCCAGTTTCCCCAGCATCATTTATTAAAAAGACTATCCTTTCCCCATTATTAAGTTCTTGGCAACTTTGTCAAAGATGAGTTGGTTGTAAATGAATGACTACATATCTGGGCTCTCTTATTCTGTTCCATTGGTCTCTGTGTTTGTTTTTAGGCCAGTACCATGCTATTTTAGTTACTGTAATTTTGTAATAAATTTTGAAATCAGCTAGTGTGATTCTTGATCAAGAACATACATATTAGATTATCTGAGGAAGAAATAATGTCTTAAGGCATAGAAATGGTGGGATTTGCTTGTTACCACAACTCTCACTACTCTGATAATCCAGCAGCCATCCCCACTGTCCCTGCTAATTCTTTGGGGGAACAACTAATTTTCCTTCCATCAGGGCTTGGTAAGGCTCTTCGCCCCGTTTTCTGCATCTTATTCTCCCCCGTTTGACCTATATGGTTGGCTCACAACCCAGACTAGTCCATTTTTGGGGGGGGGGGAGCATGATAAGTTCAGGGATGGGCTCATGACTCAAATTGGGGCAATGAGAATCTTTCCTAAGCCTCAGCATTTAGGCAGTGGGAAAAAGGTTTTCCTTTCCTCTGGACTCCTAAATGTAGGGCCTGAGAGATGGTGTTCCCTGTCTACTGCAATGGGGCAATCTGGCTGCAGATTAAGATAGTAAATGTGGAAAAAAAAAAGATAGTAAATAAGGAAGGAAAGGTCCCATGTCACTATTTCAGTCTCTGGACATACCTGTGCCTGAAGCCAGTTGTTGATTTTGCTGCTTATGTGAGCCAAAAATTCCATAAGATTAATGTATCCAGTTTTTATTTAGTTACTTATTTTGCTTAAGCTAGATGAATTGATTTTTGTTCAACTCCCTATCTGATTGCTCTACTGGAATGGCTAAGAGGTATTCCAAACTAACTTGCTCCATAGTGAATTATGGGTTATCCAAATTTACAGAACTGTTCCAATCTGAGTCTTTCCCATTTCAGTTACATGGTAACAACTAATTGTTTATTATTTATTTATTTATTTTTTGAGACAGTCTCACTGTGTCACCCTCGGTAGAGTGCTGTGGTGTCATAGTTTACAGCAACCACATAAATTCTTGGGCTTAAGTGATTCTCTTGCCTCAGGCTCCCAAATAGTTGGGACTACAGGCGCCCACCACAATGCCTGGCAATTTTTTTTCTTGTTACAGTTGTCGTTGTTTAGCAGGCCCAGGCTGGGTTTGAACCTGCCAACCTCAGTGCATGTGGCCGGCGCGATAACCACTATGCTACGGGTGCTGAGCCACAACTAATTGTTTAAACCAGTGGTTCTCAACCTTCCTAATGCTGCGGCCCTTTAATACGGTTCCTGTGGGTCACAACTCACAGGTTTAGAACCGCTGGAAAACAGAAAATGTAGGTTAATACTAACTTTTCTCTTTCTGTCGTTTCCTTTACCAAATTTATCAGCCAGTCTTGTCATTTCTGTTGCCTAAATATAACCTGGACAGGTGTAACAATTTATGCTGTAATCTCAACACTTTGGGAGCTGACGTGATAGGGTTGTTTGAGCTGAGACTAGCCTGAGCAACATAGCGAGATCCCGTCTGTACAAAAAACAAAAAACATTATCTGGGTGTGATAGTACACACCCATAGTTTCAACCATTTGGGAGGGGGTGGGAGGATCGTTCAAGACAAGTAGGCTGCAGTGAGCTATAATCACACCACTGCACTCCAGTCTGGGCAACAGAAAGACCCTGTCTCCTAAGAAAGAAGAAACAATTTACCTTCTCTCCCATACTCTCTTACCTGCGTTTCTCCAAAAGCCCCCTAAATGATAGGTTGGCATCCACTCCTGCCTCCCCATAACTCACTGTTTCTTTACCAACCAGAATAACCCCACAGATGTGCATTCTGCTTCAAACTCTCCAGCCCCATTCCTTTGCTCTTAGAATACATCCTACAATTCTTTACCATGAGGTCCAAGACTTTGCATGGCCTGGCTCTTCCCCAGTGGTTCAGTCTTATCTCACATCCTCTCCTCTTGGCTTGATATGCTCTGCATTTCCCAGGCCACCCCCAATTCTCTTGCACCTCTGGCCTTTGCCCCTGCTGTTCCCTCCACCTAAAAAGTTACCCATCAAGAGGCCTCCCTTGACCATCTGTTTAACCTATTTACTTTATTCACAGGAGATTCTGTAATTATCTAGGATGTTTATTCCTTTACTTATTATCTGCTTCCCCCCATTAGGATGAAAGCTTTAAGAAAGCAGGGAACTGTACCATTCACAACTGCATTTCTGGGCACTGAGTCTAGGACACAACTGGTGCTCAGTAAAGAGCTCTCTTTACATGGCAGGCCTCAAGAGTCCTAACGATGCAGCTTAAAACCCCTTAAACTAGAAATGCTGTATCATCCCTCTCGGTTCCAGGATTTATGATCCTTTGAACTAAAGCATATCAAATATGATAATTTGGAGTACTTTAATGTAGGTTGGCGTGATAAAGGGACACTTAGCCATGTAATTTAGCATTGTAGCAGTCTTTATGGGATCAGTTTTCTAACAGGAAGTTAACACTGTGTTTGCCTTAGCTGAGGCAGCCATAACAAAATCCCGAGACTAAGTGGCTTAAACAACAGACATTTTCTCAACAGTTCTGTAGGCTGGAAGTCCAAAGTCAAGGTGTTGGTTGATTCAATTCCTGGTGAGGGCTCTTTTTATGGCTTGCAGATAGCTACCTCCTTACTGTGACCTTATGTAGAGGGAAGGAGAGAGCATTCTTCCTCTTCTTATAAAGGCAGACTCCCATTAGATTCAGACACTAGTCTTATGATCTCATCTAACCTTAATTACCACCTAAAGATTCTGTCTGTATACAGTCGTGTTGGGGGTGGGTTAAGGCTTCAACATACGGATTTCTGGAGGATACATTTCCATCTATAGCGATGTCTTAACTTAATTAAATTTAATTCATTTTTTTGGCAATGATTCTGTATCCCAGATGAGGAATAAATAAAATGTTACTATAAATAGGTCAAATCTTAATGATATATGAAATATAGCAAAGGTAATAAATTTCAGCAGTATAAATCTTTAACATTAAGACAACTGTACAAAACTTTCTCTTAAACTCCTAGTCTCTGTCTAAGGAGTACTTTCACTTAGAGAATTTTAACATGGAGAATTTTAAGGTTTTAAGGTGTTTTTTTTTTTTGATCCTTTTTTGTTTTTTTTGAGACAGAGTCTCAAGCTGTCGCCCTTGGTAGAGTGCCGTGGTGTCATAGCTTACAGCAACCTCCAACTCATGGGCTTAAGTGATCCTCTTGTCTCAGCCTCCCAAGTAGTTAGGACTACAGGCGCCTGCCAAAACGCCGGGCTATTTTTTTGTTGCAGTTGTCATTGTTTAGCTGGCTGGAGCTGGGTTCGAACCCTCCAGTCTCGGTGTATGTGGCTGGCGCCCTATCCACTGAGCTGTGGGTGCCGCCAGGTTTTAAGGTTTTAAACTAAGCACAAGCTTCTCCCCTCATCTTTTATTTATTTTTCATTGATAATTTTACATATTTATGGGGTACATGCAATATTTTGTCACATGCACAGAATGTGTAATGATCCAGTCCAGGTGTCCACGTACTTAACATTTCTAGGTATTGGGAACATTTCAAGTCCCCTCTCCTGGCTGTTTTGAAATGTTGCCTTACTCTGCTATTGAATATTAGAATTTATTCCTTCCATCTAACCAAGTGTTTGTTTTCATGAACCGACCTTTCCTCATCTCTCTCCACCCAGCCCCTGGTATCTATCATTCTGCTCTCCACCTCCATGAGATCAGCTTCTTTAGCGCCTACATGAGTGAGAACACGCGATACTTGCTTTCCTATGCCTGGTAAACTAAGCACATGTTTCACTTGTTTTTCTAGATTTTTTTTTGTGGCGTATAAGATTTCTTACATATTTCCTGATTATAGAGGTAGGAGATAGATAAAAACCAATACCTCAGTTTTACTTTAATTGAACCCTTGTAAGGACCCATTTTTCATTTTTCGAAAGACAAAATTTTGCCCCCCACACAAGAATTTATAACATTTTAAATGTTGGACAGATGTGGGCAATTAAAGAGCCCATCCTCTATTGTTCTCTGTTTGATTGTATTCCGTTGTCTTTATGGTTGTTGGTGGAACAGAGATGGAGTTAAAAAAATAGATTATTTTAAAAATAGTTTTAGGTTCACTGCAAAATTGAGCACAAGCACAGAGTTTTCATATGCCCTCTGCCCCCACTGCTTTCCCCACCGGAGGAGTGATTTGCTACAGCTGATGAACCTCCCCTGACACATCATCATCACAAGTCCACAGTTTACCCCAGGGCTCCCTCGCAGTGCTGTGCATTCCATGTGTTTGGACAAATATATAACAGGTGTCCACCATTGTAGTACCACAGTATTTTCACTACCTCAAAAATCTGTGTTCCGCCTGTTTATCCCTTCTTTCTTCTAATCCCTGACACCGGCCCGCAAAGCCACTCAGCCCCACTAAGGAGAGGGTAGATGGACAGGCTTCGCAGGGTGGGCAGGCCTGCAGCCCAGAGGCCCTGAATCCAGAGCCCAAACCTCTCCCTGTGGGCCTGGCAGGCTCTCCGTGCCTGCAGCTCTGCCCTTGGCCAAAACCAAAGGGTCTGTGGAGACGCCAGCCGAGAGTCAGGCTAGCAAGAGGTGCTCGGCTTGTCCTTCTACCCAGGACAATTGCCACTTGGGAATGCTCCGGCACTAGCTTCCCTAGAGAAACTTCCACCCTTCTTTAGCGAGATGCTAAAATGAATCCGTTCCATTTTCATAGCTGGAGAGTCATTTCCTAGGGCAGGTACCCTGTCTTCTTAAAACTTTAGGTTCGAGGAAATCACCTGTGTTCCAAATCAGAGTTATTGGTTACTGGTGCCTTTGCACCAGTAGAACGTTATCTTTTCACGGTTTCCCTTGCTTTGCCTTTTCCAGAATGTCATAGGTTTAGAACTATACATATATAGCCTTTTCAGATTGGCTTTTTCTCTTAGCAATATGTGATTAGGTTTTCTCCAGGTCTTTTTCTGGCTTGATAGGTCATTTATTTTTAGTGCCAAATAGTATTCCATTGTCTGGATGTACCAGTTTCTTTATCCATTCATCTACTAAAGGACATTATTTGCTCCCGAGTTTTGGAAATTGTGAATAAAACTGCTATGAACTATGTGCAGATTTCTTGTGAACATAGGTTTTCAGTTTATTTGGGTAATTGCTAACAACCATGATTGCTGGGTCATGTGTTTAGTCTTGTAGAAATGGAGTATTTAAAAGTTAACAGATAACTTTCAAATGGTAAAATATTTACCCCACCACAGGGAGTGTCTTCCCAGTAGCCAGGGCCTCTGTGGATCATTGGCAAATTGTGCTCATACAGGTGTCAGGCTAGGAGGGTGAACGCTCGGCTGAACCCAGCTGGCTGCGCATCCTGGCATGGAGCTGCACCTGTTTCCGGAAACGGGCTCTCTCCTTTTCTGATTTCTGCAGAGTTGCCCTGTGAGTTGGGTTAGGCTTCCCTCGCAGACTTCTCTCCTTGAGCCCTGGCCTGGTACCTATTCTGAGAGTCCATTCTCCCATTTCTTCTCCTTTGTAGAGAATTTATCTTCTCCAGGACTGCCGGGGTTAGGGTGGGGAATGAAAAGTCATTTTATCTTTGCCATGCCCTCTAAACGCATCCTTTCTCTGAAACTTCTCATTCTAGAGTATGTCTCAGGGCTCATTGAAAATCAAAGAGCCACTTGCCATCTGCTCCAAGTCTCAGATTTAATTCTCAGGGATACCTTAAGGTTGAAGGACTTCTGTTTCCCTTGCTCTCCCAGAACTTCTAAGTGTCAATGTCCAGAGAGGAAATCTCAGGATTGTCTTTTTTTTTCTATTAACCTAAATATATTAATATATTTGTTCTTTAACCAGTAGGTGGCAGTATTGCCATGCTTTTTTTTTGGCCTCTATGCTCTTAAGATTTGCAATAGGATGTAGGAGTTCAGTTTGGAACAGTATTAAAGGAGGTCCCCCAAGACTCATATTACCTAGAACTTTTTTTTCCTCATTGAGAACTGATAATCTTTTATAGGTTAATAGATGCTTTTTCTCTTGCTAATTTTAAAATTATTTCTTTCACTTTGACCTCAGACATTCTGAATGTATTATGCCATGGTGAAATTCTTTTTGCAAAGTATTTGCCTGAGGATCTTAGAGCCTCTTGCATCTTGATGTCTAACTCTCTTGCTAGACTTGGGAAGTTTTTATTGATTATTTAATTATATTTTCTAAACGTTTTGATTTCTCTCCACCCTCAGCAATATTGATAATTTGTAATTCGGGTCACTTTCTGTAGTCCCAGATGTCATGAAGGCTTTGTTCATTATTTTTATTTCTTTTTTCCTTGTTTTTTTTCTGAATGGGTTATTTCAAAAGACTTGTCTTTAAGTTCTGAGATTCTTCTGCTTGGTCTATTTTATTATTGAAGTTTTTCAAAGTATTTCGTATTTCCTTCAATTAAGTTTTCAGTTCCAGAATTTTCGTTCTTTTTTTCTTCTTAAAGATATCTACCTCCTTGTTAAATTTCTCAATCCTATCCTAAATTAATTTTCTGATTTTCTTGTATTGGTGTTCAGATTTCTCATGTATCTCATTGAGCTTCTTTGAAATTAATAGTTTGGATTCTGTCTTGCATTTTGGGAATTTCTTTTTGATTGGGATCTACTGATGAACAATTGTGGGTCCTTTGGTGGCGTTGTAGTTTCTTGCTTTTTCATGTATCATATGTCCTTCCATTGGTCTCTGTGCATCTGGCATGGTAGTGGCTTCTCACTTTTTGAAATTGCTTTCATAGGGTAGAATTTTCTTCCTGAACATGTATATATAATTGGTTGAGGACACGTTGACTTTGATTTGGGGTGCCTGCGGCAGTGTAATCTGTGTGTGATTTCTTTGGCAATCCACAGAGTCCAGTGGTATCTGTGATTTCCTAGGTGACTAAGAAGAGAGTGATTAGTTGAGGTGGCTGGAGTAAAGTTTTGGCTTCTCCAGGCCCTGGTGGTGGCAGCAGTGGGCTGAGTGTGTCTCTGAGGTCCTAGTCTGAGCTCCCCTTCTAAAATTGATTCTGCCTTTCCAGGGGCAGTACCTTAATTGAACAACACTTTAATTATTTACTTATTTTATCTACCTCCCTCACTGAATATAAGATCCAGAAATTGAGTAACATATTACCCGACATTTACAGTGTTCCTTGCATTTAATAACTGCTTTCTTTAATGATCAAAAGGTAGCTCTCTAAGGTAAGATGGTTTTGAATGGCTAATCGCCTGCATCATTTTTGTTAGAAAACATGTCCCCTGAATCTCTTGGAAGTAAGGTGTGGGTGGGAAAGGTCAAGAATGCACATGTATATTATGGAAATATTATGTAGAGATCTTCTACTATTTCCAGGTTTCATCAAGGTGTCTAGGAAAGCCTTACATTTCCTTTGATTGAAAATGTATAAAAAAGAGAAAGAGCAAAAGATAGGATAAAAACTGATTAGAGCCAAAGGCTAAAATTAGAGACTGAAGCTTTCTCTCCCCCAACTTGTAGATGTGTAGGGTGATCATATGTGTCACCTTGCTTGGGGCAGTCCTGGATTACACTGCTGTCCTGGCACTTTTTTTTTTTTTTTTTGAGACAGAATCTCATTTTGTCCCCCTGGGTAGAGTGCTGTGGCATCATAGCTCACAGCAACCTAAAACTCGAGCTTAGGTGATTCTCTTGGCTCAATCTCCTGAGTAGCTGGGACTGTAGGTGCCCACCACAATGCCCAGATAGTTTTTTCCTTTAAGTAGAGATAGGGTCTCACTCTTATTCAAGCAGGTCTCAAACTCCCAAGCTCAAGAGATCCTCTCACGTTGGCCTCCCAGAGTGCTAGGGCCACCGTACCTGGCCCCCTCATCCCCTCCCCCCCCACAATTCTTGATAGTGTCCTGTTATAGCCTCAGCAGTTTCCTGTGTTGGGTGGTAGATCATGTGGTCTTTGTTTCTGTGAGGTCTTGTCCACGCCCTTTTACTCCCCAGTCAGTGTTCATTGAGAAGAGGATGGAGTAGGTATAAGACAGTGTAGGGGCTCGGTGCATGTAGCTCAAGTGGCTAAGGCGCCACAGGTTTGAATCCAGCCTGGGCCTGCCAAACAACAATGTCAACTACAACCAAAAAATAGCCGGGCGTTGTGGCAGGTACCTGTAGTCCCAGCTACTTGGGAGGCCGAGGCAAGAGAATCGCTTAAGCCCGAGAGCTGGAGGTTGCTGTGAGCTGTGATGCCACAGCACTCTACCCAGGGCGACAACTTGAGACTCTGTCTCAAAAAAAAAAAAAGGACAGTGGAGGAAGTTACTGCAATTTTAGAGTTCACAAAATACGTAAGAAAACATCAAATACTTCTTGACTCTCATAATGTGATTGTCCTAAGGTACTCTCAGCCAGATGGTCTTAGCATTTCTTAACATTTATTACTGAAGGACATTTATTTTGGGGACAGTCTCACTTTGTCACCCTCAAAGTAGAGTGCTGTAACATCATAGCTCACAGCAACCTCAAACTCTTGGGTTCAAGTGATTCTCTTCCTGAGTAGCTGGGACTATAAGTGCCCACCACAATACCCAGCTATCTTTTAGACATAAAGTCTCGCTCTTGCTCAGGCTGGTCTCAAACTCCCAAGCTCAGGCTATCAACCCACCTTGGCCTCCCAGAGCGCTGGGATTACAGGCGTGAGCCACCCCACCTGGCCTACTGAAGGACATTTGAAGCCATTACTTCAGAGAACAATGGGTCTACCCAGCAGTTCTCAACCTGTGGGTCGCGACCCACATGAAGTGTATTACAGGGCCGCGGCATTAGGAAGGTTGAGAACCACTGGTCTACACCATGTTAAATGACCTTGAGACAGCTGGGTCTAAATATCTTCTCAGGATTTTCATGATTTTATTTATGGTCCTGCTCTCTTTAGGGTTCAGGGAAGCTTTTCAGAGGACATAGAGGTAGGCTGTACTCATATTATGCTTCCCTTTAATGCTAAGGAGTTTTTTATGCATACAGCTCTGAACATCAGCTCCCATCTTCTTGAAGATGAGTTTTTCCCCAGGAGGTTTGTTGGTCCTAAAGAGTACTCAAGCCATGCTAAGATAGGTCAGAATCCTCAGGTCAAGAGACAGGCTTAAACAATCTGATAACATAGGCAACCATCTGACACATTCAACCACTTAGAGTGATTTCAGCAGGAGGGCCTGTTGTGTTAGAGTGGAGAGATGACTAAGTTTCCAAACCAGAGTGGACCATGTGGCCAAGGAGACGGGGCTCCCTGCTTGGCAGATCTG
>CAUYRH010103877.1:0-18923 GCA_963574655.1 Perodicticus potto
AGAATGTACATGTATATTTCTGTCTCTTTCTACCACTACTGCCACTGAAATTTTGAAGTAAAAACATAATCATAACAGTATTAAAAATTTAAGAGGTTGTTCTAATAACACCAAGACAATAAATAATCTCAAGAAGACACAGTGCAGATGACTGAGAAACGCACAACTTCATGCCAGGGAAGACCTCTCAAATGTAAGTTCATTGAAAGAATACTGTAAACTAATAATTAAAAAGATTTTTGGAGAAAATGAAAGACATCACTAAGTAAAAATACATCCTATATTTATGTATTATAAGATTTGATATTGTTTAAATGACAATATTCTCCAAATTGATTTATATATTCAACATCATTCCCATCCACATTTTAGTTGGCTTTTTTTTTCAAATTTCTCTTTTTTGTGAGGACAGAATCTTGCTGTCACGCAGACTAGAGTGCCCCGGCAACAGCTTAGCTCAGAACAATCTCAAATCCTGGGTTCAAGTGAATTTCCTGCCTCAGCCTCCTGAGAAGCTGGGACTACAGTTGCCGGTCACAGCACCTGGCTAGTTTTTCTATTTTTAGTAGAGACAGAACTCATTCATGCTTAGTCTGGGTTCGGATTGCTGAGCTCAAGCAATTCTCCCACTTCCGCCTCCTAGACTGCTTGGATTATGCACTTGAGGCTTCTGGTCCTTGCTGGATATTTATTTGCAAAATCTGATAAGTTGATCCTAAAATATGTATATGCAATGGATACAAGATAGCTAAAAACAATCCTGAGAAAGAAGAACAATGTTAGAAACTGAGAATTTACAATTTCAAATTCACCACAAAGCTACATTTATCAATACAATATAGTATTGATCTAAGAGTAGATGTATAGATCAATGGTTGAAATTAAAAGTCCAAGAATTAACTCTTAAAGATAAATGGTTAATTGATATTGGGGGTGCCAGATAATCCAAGCAGAAAGGCTGGTGCGTAGACAACTGGATATCCAGGTGCAAAAAAATAAACGTGATCACCCACATTACACCATAAGAACAATTCATTCAAAGTAAATCATAGATTCAATTGTAAGAGCTGAAACAAACAATAAAACTCATAGAGGAATAAATAAGAGTAACTATGATGTTGGATAAAGGAATGTTTTCTTTCATATTGCATCAAAAACATAAATGCCAATGAAAAAACATAACCAGTTTCATCAAAATTTAAAAGTTATGGATACCATCAAGAAAATAATAAAACTGCATGAAATGGGAAAAATTACTTGCATATAGTATATGAGTAAATCGGTTTATATTCACAATATATAAAGAACTCTGAAAATGTATGATTAAAAAAACTTACTTAGAAGGGTACAAGGGTAAAAAGAATATATTTTCAATATCTTTATTGAGAAACAGTTTGCATGCCATGCCCATTTAAAGTAATGTAATTCAATGGTTTTTAAATATATATACAAATATATGCTACAATCATCCCAACATTACAATATTTTCATCAAGTCAAAATTAAACTGTATACTCTTTTGTTTTCTTTTTGCAGTTTTTGGCTGAGGTTTGGTTTGAACCCTGACTCCCTAGTCCTTTGAGCCACAGGTATTGCCCGAATGTTATTGAATGCTACTGTAACTTTGAACTTATTTTTGCAAAATACATAGTAACGGAGTCATATTTAAACATATAATCAAGTATAAAATAAAATATTAAAGTAAAATTTGTAATGTTGAATGGCAATATAAATATAAACTAAAAATTATTTTAACCAAAATATACTTCCAAGGGCAATTCATTGATTTAAGCAAGAACAATGATAGCTCAACAGCAGTGAACAGAATGGTACCAAGTTTTTTGTTTTCAAGCAACTTTTTCACAACAATAAACTAAGATCATTGGAAAAAAGATTGATTCCAGGTCTGGAGGGTTTAAAATTATAAATATCGTGAATAATACTTTAAGGCAAAACAAACAAACAAACAAAAACAAGGAAGCATGCACAAAAGGAAACCATGAAATGAAGAATGTAATTTAAGGTGCCCCCCAAATTTGTAATAATTTAAACATCAGGAAATATGGTGATGACAATTTATGGCAGAAAGTTAAATTTTCTTTAAATCATGACACTCAGAAAAACTCACTTACTATCTATTGAGATAAATATTAAAAACTCACTTAATATCTATTGAGATAAATATTATAACTACTTTAAAAATTGTAATAAATCTATTGATATTTAATTTATATATTTTAATGATAAAATATATTAAAGATAACATACTCAAAGAATTTAAGAAGAAAATATCTCCTATTTTCAAACAGTGACAGCAATTATTATGCCAATTTCTTTCTCTAAAAATAGATAATGAAAAAATAACCATTTATCTTGAATGTTTAAAGGAGAACAAGAAGCTCATAGAAAACTGCAAAATACTGGCAGATAAAGGTAGAAACTGTGAGAAAATTAGGCAGTCATCACTTATTCTACTTTAATGAAATGACTAATTATGTAAAGATCATCAGAAAATGCTAAACACATCAATGACAGATTATGAGGAAACAATATTTGTAAAATCCCAAAGCATCCTTCAGTGTAGTATTGGTTAATTCTAAAAAAAACAACAACAACAAAAAAAAGTTCTTTTTGCATTTATTTAATTTTAAGATTGACACTTATAACTTTTCAAAAATTGTGTTTGTATTAGTATTACTAAAAGTTAGGAAAAGTAATGTCTTATCTCTTTTGATGTGATCAACTCTAAGTGTCCAGCATCATCTGTGAAGTGTTCTTGCAAGAAATTTTGATTCATCCTACATCCAGTTTTTTAATTTTAGAGCAATCTGATTTCCAGTTTACTAGAAATATAGGGAATGGAGAAAATTTTGAATAAGCAATCATACAAAGCCATATCGTGGTTCATACTACAATCAAATAAAACACTTTTGTCTCCTAACTTTAGTGTTATAAAAAATAATAATGATAAAGTTCACAAAAAGTAACAACGAAGGGCAATAAATGAGTCTACTTGATAATGCATGTATGTACGTATGTATGTATCTATTTTTTTCACAGTGGTACATTTGAAATATTTGAATATAAAGTAGATATTAGACTACATTAAGAAATAATTCTTAACTGGTTTTATATTTGATAATATGAATACACAATTAAGTAATTAAAAATATACTTATGTGTATGGTGAATTATTAGTGGTAAAGTATTATGATGGTAACATTTTTAAAATAGTTTTCTAAAAAATTCCAAATAGTAGCAATCCTTACATACATGTAATTGCTATACTACTTATCTCTGTATATCCATAAATATATTCATGCCTAAAACTATAATTATAAAGAGATAAGAAAGACATGATAAATAATTAAATTTACATTCATTATATTATTCTTTCCATGAATTTTTATATTTATAATGCTTGTGAAAGATTGAGGCAGCCTGTTTTTTTTTTCCTTTTTACCTTTGTTCTACTCATTGTTGTTATTGTGTTAAGTTATCAGCATTTTTGAAAAATATATTCAAGTATTAAATCTTATTTCTTGTTTTAAAAAGTGAATGGATCTGGAACATGTTCTCCTTAGCAAAGTATCTCAAGAATGGAAGAAAAAGTATCCAATGTATACACCCCTAATATGATGCAAATTTATATCTTTCAAGTGAAGGATACAACCCAATTATTGCACAAGAAGACGGGGAAAGGGGAGGGTGAGGATAAAAGGTGAGATCACACTTGAGGTGCATATTTGAAGGGTCAGGAGAAAACTTCTAAATGCTGATCAAAAATGTTTTCACACAGTAAATGAGAAAATATCATGAATGTTATGTCAATCAGGCAGATAAAAATATCTCAGATTGTATGTGAAGCCCACACACTGTACCCCAGTGAATTAATGTACACAGCTATGATTCAATAAAAAAAAGAAAAAATAAGTGAATGGATTAAGTTTTGTTCTGAAAAGACAGATTAGGTTAAGAACTGCTTGTAGGTCTTTCCTCAGAAATATGTCTAAACAGTGTGATGCTACCTCAAGTGATGAGATTTCCCTTATTATGGCTGATTACTATTCTATCATGTACATATTCCGCAAGACCTTTATCCATTCATCAGCTGATGAACACTATAGGTAGATAAGACAACATGGTTACTGCAATAATGCTGCAATAAATACCGGCGTGCAGATACTTTTTAGCCGTACTGATATCATTGTCTTTGGTTTAATTGTTATTAATTAATAATATTAACATATTAATAACAGATACTATGTTATTAAAGAAAATTGCTAGATCATCTAGTAGTTTTATTTTTAAGTGTTTTAGGAAGTAAATTGCTCCTAAGATCATGTGAAGTTTTTTAGGAAATGCTGTATTATTTTCTGTAATGTGTGTCCTAATTTACATACCTGCCAAGAGTACACAAATACTTGCTTCTCATCTTTTCCAGTATTGACTTTTTTTTTTTATAATAGGCATTCTAACAGATACGATATAACGTCACCTGCAGTTTTAATTTGCATTTCCCTCATGATTAAAGATATTGAGAATTTTTTCTTATAGTTTTTGGTCATTTATATGTCTTCTTTTGAGAAATGCCTATTCAGAATGTCTGTTTTAAAATTGGTTTATTTGTTTTGCTGCTATTGATTTGTTTATATTTTGAATATTAATCTTTTGTCGTTTGTATGGTTTGTCCGTACTTTGTTTCATTTCATAGGCATCTATTCACTTTTTTTTCCCCTCTGCTTGGTAATGTGATTGAACCTTAATTGCCTATTATGTTTTTGTTGTCTGTCCTTAAGGGGTCTGATTCAAAGGATTATTGCCCACACGCATGTCAAAATCAATGTCCTTTATGTTTTCCTCTAGTAGTTTTAGAGCTTCAGGTATGATGTTTAGTATTTTAACCCATTTAAGGTATTTTGTTTGTGTGTGTGTGTTTTTAATACAGCCTGAGATAAGGGTCTATTTTCATCATGCTGAATGTGAATATTCAGTTTGTCCAATATGGTTTGTTAATGAGCCTGTCCTTACCCCATTGTGTGTTCCTGGCACCTTTGTTGAAGACTGACCATAGATGTGTGGGTTTATTTCTCTCTCTCTATTCTCTTCTATTGGTCCATATGTCTGTGTTTCTGCCAGTACTAAGCCATTTTTTTTTTCTTTTTTGAGACAGAGTTTCTCTATGTTACACTGGGTAAAGTGCTGTGGCGTCACAGCTCATAGTAACCTCAAACTCTTGGGCTTAAGCTATTCTCTTGCTTTAGCCTCCTAAGTAGCTGGGACTACAAATGCCAGCCACAATGCCCAGCTATTGTTTGGTTGCAGTTGTCATTGTTGTTTAGCAGGCCTACGCTGGGCTCAAACCCACCAGCCTCAGTGTATGTGGCTGGCGCCCTACTCATTGAACTGCGCGCACATCAAGCCAAAGCCATTTTTATGTCTACAGCTTCTGTAGTATATTTTGAAATCAGGTAGTGTGATGTCTCTAGCATTTCTTATTTTATTTTTATTTTGTTGGCCCCAAATTACTTTGGATATTTTAGGTCTTTTATGATGTCATACAAATTTTAGGATTGCTTTCTCTGTTTCTGTGAAAAATGTCATTGAAAATTTTGATAGGGATTTCATTCAATCTATATGTCACTTCAGGTAGTATAGGCAATTGAACAATACTTACTTCTAATTCACATATGTGGCTCTCTTTCCATTTGTTTTTGTCTTCTTTAATTATTTTCCTAAAAGTTTTATATTTTCACTGTATAGATATTTCACCTCCTTGGTTAAATTTATTCCAAAGTATTTTTTTGGCATTGCTATTGTAAACAGAATTGTTTTCTTGTCTTATTTTTGAATATTTATTGTTACACCATAGAAACCACTACTGATTTTTAATCTGGATTTTGTGTCTTGGAATGTTAATTAATTTATTTATTCTAAATTAGAACTTATTTATTCTAATTTTTTGACAGTATCTTTACTATTCTCTATTGTATAGAACAGTAGACACAATTTTGTTTTATAATATGGATGCTGTTTGTTAGGTTATTTTCTCCAATTGCCAAGGTTAGGACTTCTGATATTTGTCTTGTTACTAATATTTGAATCAAATATTATAACTTTATACTATTGAGTATGGTTAGCTGTGAGCTTATCTTATATTCACTTTATAATGTTTAAATATGTTGATTACATCTGATTTTTGGAGTTTATTGCATGAAGGGATATAGAATTTTGTCAAATGCTTTTTCTGTATGCATTTCTATGATTATATGATTTTTATTCTGTATACTGTTAATGCACATAATATTTGCTAATTTCATATGTTTAATTACTGCTGAATGCAAGATAAATACCATTTAATCATAATACATGTTTTTTAACATGTTGAATTTGTTATTATTTTGTCAAGGATTTTTGCATTGGTTCAGTGCCTGTAACTCAGTGGTTAGGGCACCGGCCACATATACCAAGGTTCAAATCTGGCCTGGGCCTACTAAAAATAAAACAATGACAACTACAACAAAGAAATAGCCAGGTATTGGGGCCGGCGCCTATAGTCCCAGGTATATGGGAGGCTGAGGCAAGAAAATTGCTTAAACCCAATAGTTTGAGGTTCCTGTAAGTTGTGATACCTCACCATTCTACCCAGGCCAACGTAATGAGATGCTGTTTTTTTTTTTAAAAAGGAATTTTAGCATTTATAATTTATATTCATCAGGAGCATTGGCTTTTAATATTTTTGTCCTATTGTGTCCTTTTCTGGCCTTGATATCAGGTAATGTTGACCATGTAAAACAAATTCAGAAGAAATCCCTACTTTACTATTTAATATCTTCAAGGTTTTGGAAGCAGTCAAGGGAGATTAGTAGAGACTCTTTCTTAAATGTTTGGTATATTTCAGCAGTGAAACCTTTGGGACTTGGGCTTTTCTTCGGTGGGAAGATTTTAATTACTGATTCAGTCTTTAACTTATTAATCTGTTCAAACTTTCTATTTCTTCATATTTCAGTCTTGGCAGGATATAAATTCGAATTTCTCTATTTCTTGTAGATTATCTAATTTTTTGGCATAATACATAAATGCACGTGTGTGTGTGTGTGTGTGTATAATATACATGTAACAGGTGTTCCCCTTTTCCGTTGGGAGTATGTTCAAGAACCCCAGTGGACGCCATGGGTAGTACAAAATACTATAAAATATGTTTTATCCAATAGACTAACAATTGAGTAGCATATATAGTATATACGTGTATATGCTGGACAATGATTCACATCCCAAGCAGAACAGAACAGGACAGCAGGAGATTTTATCAGGCTACATAGATCAGTGCTTAGTTTAAAATTTAAAAGTTGTTTTTTCCTGGAAATTTTTATTTAATATTTTCAGGCCATGGTTGACCACACGTCTTAGTCTGTATAATGTTGCTATAACAAAATACTTGAGGCTGGATAATTTAAAAAGAAAAGAGACTTATTAGACTCACAATTTTAGTGGCTGAAAATTCCAAGAGCATGGCCTTGCCATCTGCTCGGCTTCTGGTGAGGGCTTCATGTTGCTTTAAAACATCACAAAGAATTGGAAGAAAGAGCAAACATGGGCAAATAGACAAAACATGAAAAGAAGCCTCACTGTAAAATAACAGCATTTGCAATATGCAATCCAGTTCTACAAGAGAAGATCTCACTCTGCAAGAATGCATTGATACTTTTTATGAGGGTAGATCCTTTGTGACCCAAATGCCTCTATTTGGGAGGAGAGGGTATCCATCACCTCGGGTATTTATAGTTTCTTTGAGTAAGAAACATTCCAATTTCACTCTTTTAAAGTATACTCCAACTTGCCGTTGATTATAGACACTTTGCTGTGCTGGGAATATTCTTCAGTGTGTCTCATTCTAACTACATTTTTCCACCTATTCTGTATCCCTTCTTTATCCCTTCTTCACACTACACTTCTCAGACTCTGGTAATCATCCTTCTACTCCTGTCTCCATGAGTTCAAAAGTTTTTAGTATTTACTTCCCAAATATTATGAGAATATGAAGGATTTGTATTTCTGCGCTTGACTTGTTTCATATATAACATTCTACAGTTCCACCCAAGTTTTTTCAAATTAAGGATTTCATTCTTTGTGTGGCTTTAAGATATTCCACTGTGAGTATGTATTACAATTGCTTTATTTATCTGCTGATGGACACTTAGGGAGATTTTGAATTTTGGCTACTATGAAGGGTGTGGCAAGAAACATAAGAGTACAGGTATGTTTTGTTATGCCAAATTTCTCTAATCTGGATATGCATCCAGCAGTAGGATTTCTGGGTCATATCCTAGTTGTATTTTCAATTTTGTAAGGAACCTGCTTATTGTTATCAATAGTGTTTGCCATAATTTATTTCTCACCAAAGGTGTTCAAGGATTCCTCTTTCTCCTCATCTTTGCTAGCATTCCTTACTGCCAATCTTTTTTAGAAAAGTCTAAAAAACCAGAGTTTATAACCAGAGTCAGATGAAGAAACTATACTTTCCCCACTGCATCTTCTTGGCAAAAATAAATTCACTATAGATGTGGGGATTTATTTTTGGTTTTCTATTCTCTTCCATTGATCTGTATGTGTTTGTTTCTCTGCCAGTGCTGTGTTGTTTTTGTTATTACGGCTTTATAGTGTAATTGAAGTCAGGAATGTTATTTTTCCAATTTTATTCTTTTTGCTCAGGGTGGAATTTGCTAATCTGGGTCTTTTGTTGTTCCATGTACCTTTTAGGAATTTTTGTTAGGTGAGCAACACATCATTGATGTGAATACATTTATTTTTGTGTATCTCTTATGATTGTTTGGCCATTCAACACAAATCTGAGAATATATAAAAACTCTGTTAGATGAGCAGTATATTTTTATCATAATGAAATTCTTTTTTTTTATGATGAAATATTTTAAAAGTAATCAAACTGTTGGGTGGCACCTATGGCTCAGTGTGTAGGGCGCTGGCCCCATATACTAAGGGTGGCAGATTCAAACCCAGCCCTGGCCAAACTGCAACAAAAAAAAAAAATAGCTGGGCATTGTGGCGGGAACCTGTAGTCCCAACTACTCAGGATACTGAGGCAAGAGAATCACCTAAGCCCAGGAGTTGGAGGTTGCTGTGAGCTGTGACACCATAGCACTCTACCGAGGGTGATAAAGTGAGACTCTGTCTCTAAAAGAAAAAAAAAAGTAAATGTTTTCCATAACCACACTCTAATGAGATCTAAACACTGCCTTAATATACATTAAATTAATTAGACTTAGGCTTAATCAGCCAGTATTTTTGCCTATATTGACATCTGTTCCAATTGCATATCTAGGTTATAGTACTTTATCCCAAAATGTGTAGCTAAAAAATGTTAGCTGAATTATTTTACAAAATAAACAACAATAAAAATAGAATATTATTTTAGATTAGAAAAAAAATCTGGTAAATGAATCTGAGCTGGTCTCTAAGGAGACCGGTTTCTCTGATATTGTTTTCAGAGAAAATATCTCTTATTCCCTAATATGTCATAGTTTTAGTCTCAAAGTTTAATTTTCACACTCATACACAAGTTCTTTGGGCATTTGGTGTCCAGTTTTAATGTTCTGAGGTATAATTACGGAGAGGCTTTTTTAAAAAAATGCATAAAGAGTTTACATCCATATGAGTTTCCCTGTTTTCCTGATCATTGTACCATTTCCTGACCACCTGTTTATCACATTAATTGAGAATATTGGCATCTGTTTTCTTCCCTCTCCATTTAAAGTCCATCATTTTTCTGTGGGATTATCTTTTCTATGAGAATTTACTCAGTTAGCAATTATTACTTTAAAGGCCAAATTGTCTATTTGTGAATAGTCAAGGGCAGGTGAGAAAATCTTGTTCAACCTCAGTCTGCCATTATTTCCATGTGTTTTAGTTAGGACACAAACAGGAGATAGAAACCACAGTGTACTTTGAAAAGTTTGATATAAATAACTTTTGATAGGGGACTAGAATAATTAGAAATTGGTTAGTAGAAAGCAAAAGGTACTCTAAAGAAAATGGGCTTACTCCCAGAGTTGAGACAGAGTTCCCATGGGAGATAACATTCCAGATCTAAATCCAGGTCTTGGAGAATCACAGTCTTGATAACAAACTGGCTAAGTCACTGGAGTGCTGCTGGCAGAAATTTTTGGAAAAGCATCCTCCAGAATTTGCCATAAATCAACTCCCTGGAGTTCTAGGGAAAGAATCTCAGCAAGAGATGTATTATCAGAGGGACTCCACTAGGAAAGTATCAAAGGGGAATTTTCATTTTGGTTTTATTACCCAGAAAACATCTGTGATTCACTAATTATTCAAGTTATGGAAACTCTCTGTAAATCAATACCTTTAAAACTAAGAAGGCAGAATATGTGACATACTTAAGTATATTTACAAAATACCAAATAAGTCAATGCAGAATGATATGTAATCTGCTTGTCTGTACAACCTCAAATAAGCCATCATTTTTTCTAGTCAATCGATTATTTCAATATAGACAACTAATATTAAAAAAAAAAAAAAAGAAAAAGGTTCACAAGTGTAGCTCACACCTGTAATCCTAACCCTCTGAGAGGTCAAGGCAGATTGATTGCCTGAGCTCAGGAGTTTGAGATTAGCCTGAGCAAGACCAAGACCTCACCCCATCTCAAGTAAAAATAGAACATCTGTCTAGGTGATGTGGGGGGTGCCTATAGTCCCAGAAACTGAGGCAAGAGGATCGCTCAGACCCAGGAGTTGGAGGTTGCTGTGAGCTATGATGACATGACACTCTACCCAGGGGCAAGCAACAGAGTAAGAATCTGCCTCAAAAATATTAAATAAATAAATAAAGCAGTTTCATCAAATGGTCAAGTAGGTATGTCATCCAAACAGATCATTAAATGACATTTTTAAAAATGGTTATTATGTAACAAAATATAAGGCTTTCAGGGGACATCACTCCTCTTAAAAGATCAAAGTCTGAACGGAAAATAACATAGTATTGCATTTTCTTCACTTTAATACAACTTCCACTTTTGTTTTACTCTTTGGTTTTAGAGTATATTGTTTCATAACTTCAACATATTTGACCCTGGCTTCGTTGTGGGAGTTGGTGAGATGAGAAACTTCAAACTGTGATTTTGAAACCCCCAGTTCAAATGCTCTGGGGTGATGCTGTGAAGAGACTATTCCTTAAAGTAAATGATTTGATCTTCAATCAGGAAAAGTGTTAACTTCCTGGAAAGTTTTCAGTTTGCTGTTCTCAAGAACTCAATTTAGTAATTTCATCAGTGTGTACTTATCCATGCTATTGGAGAGAAGCAGTGGCATGAATAATCTAGAAGTGCAGTTATTAAAAGAATTTTTATACAAAGTGATTTTCTGTAGTAGATTTAACTCCCTAGTTGTGCTGTACCTAAGCTAATAATAAAATTAATTTTTCTTACTTCAAAGCATAATGATTGGTAGCTAAATAAAATAATGTGTGATAAGAGAGAGCCAGGAACTTTCATTAGTTCATGTGAAGAAATTCCTTAAGCAGTACATCCGTATGTGGAGAGGTAAAAATTGATGACAATGAAGATTGCTGTGTGCGAAAAACTGGAGAATCAAGACAAATTGCCTTACATTGTAAGATACTGATCAAATTGCACACATAGCCACGCTTAGCTATAGTGAGGTGGCTAGACTTTAATAGCTGGCCTTGCCTTGTATCAGTGTACTTGATAGGATATTATACATTATAAAGAATTACATGAATATATGATGAAATGGAAGTCATCATAATGTGGTATTGCTGGGTTAGGCAGACATGAGCAGGGTGAATGGTGGAGGCTATTTTGGGCAGACTTGAGTCAGACTGGCCTGAGTTGTCATGCTGAGTTGTCATGGGCAAGGAGCTAATTGAGACCTTACAGGTGCAGGACCTTATAGGTGGGTGACTTGACAAAGAGGCTAATCAATGTTCCAAAGAATTGCTGACATGGACAGACAGATGTGGTCATCCTGACTTGGGTTGTTTTGGGAACAGCCTGATTAGAACCCTAGGTAGAGGGCCCTCAAGATAGAATAGAATCGTGAAAGGGGGTCTCCAAGGACTGATCAGATGTTTGTTCTACAATAGAGGGTCATCAAGGACTGACCATTCAGAAAGAGGTATAAAAATCACAAAGAGGAGATATTACCAAGGCCTCGATAAACCACCACACAGTTGAGGTAACAGTGTCCCTAAAAGAACCACCCTCAATAATAGAGTAAAAAATCACAATCGCCAGTGCCATGACAGTTTATAAATACCATGGCAATCCTCAGATATTGCTTTACAAGGGTAGAAAAGGGAAGGGTTCTCAAGTACAGGAATTCTCCACCATTTTCCAAGAAAAAACATGAATATTACATACCCTCTCCACTTAACACAAAATTAAGTAGTCCACATAAAAGGAGAAATCTGGTTAAACTCAGTATCTGCTCCACCTGTAGAGGCTGACCTGTTCCTTGTCTGGAATGCACTATGTTTTAATGTTTAATATAAGTTTGGCACTCTTCCTGCTGGACCTTCTTATTCTACTCATTCATTCTATTGACTTGTTACAAATAACCATTCTTTGGTACTGTGTATCAAGAACCTGGGAACACAGGGACCTGATATTAGTTCTCACCCAATAGATTTTTTTTTGTGTGTGGAATTCATGGGCTTTTCTTAATTTTCATCATATACATGTGGAGAGTGTCTTTATTAACATTGATGGTTTTTCTAGTGTTTTCTCTTTTCCTGTTTTCCATTTAATCAAGTAGCAGGTACTATGACATCTTATTTAAAAGAATAATCCTATTACATACTTATTTCCCAAAGCTTAAGATTGCCAAGAATAAGGTTGAGAAGAAATTGTTTCCTATAAACTAAGAAGAGACATTCAGATGTAGAGAAAAGAGGATGAGAGAATATTTGGGGAGAAGTTATGGAAAGTGAGGCTTATGATGGACCACTGAGGGCGTTCGTAATAAATCAATAGAAAGCTCAGACTGCTGAGAAAATCAAGTCTGACTAGAGGAACTAGTAGTTAAAAAATAGTTAACAAAATAGTTAAAGGGAAAGGTGGATTCTAGTAATTAATACCAACAACAAATGCAACCGAGCTGGAAAATTTTTAGAGAGACTAAAGTCACTCTAGGATCAGTTTATGTGGTAGATAGGAAACTAGAACTCAAAGAACCTGCTACTTGGTTGAAAAAAGCAGAGGGAATATTTTCAAAGAAACATTTTAAGAACAACCGTTTCCTTGCTGACTTACGCTGTATCATAACAATTGCAGGCAATATGGATAACTTTAGGACCAGAACAAAGCTTTATGCAAAGTGAAAATGATGGAAACTGGAATGGCTGGACCAGGCCTTCACAGACATTTATTTTCCATCTCTTCCTCTGGATCACAAACTTTACCACCTGCCCAACTGCAGTGTTTCTCAGAGTAATGCTCATAAATATTACGTGAAAATGTAATGCATGATGAAGGTGGCATCACAAATGCATTCAAAAAGAACAGATTGTTTATTAGATAGTGTTGGGATAATTGGCTCATTATATGGGGAAAAAAAAACCCCAAAACTTAGATCTCCAGCTAAGTCCACATAGAAAGGTGAACTCCAGATGGTTCCAAAACTTAATGAAAAGTAAAACTATAAAGTCAATAAACAATAAAGTTAAAGACTATTATTACTAAAAAACAATGAAGCTTTTCTTAAATAAGATTCTGAAAACACTAATGAAACAAAGCAAATAAAAAGATGAAAAAGAGGGAGGATATGCAATCAAAGTATCATGAAAAAACATAAAAGAAGAATGCATGAAACAAATACAAACTGATATTTGTAGATATTATACTAAAATGTACTGATGACTCTAAATCACCTAGAGAAAGATAACAATCCAAATTGACATATTGTGAAGATGGTTATCACGGGTGACTTTGTAATTTCATAATATCTTTTCCATTTGTTTTTAGTACATTACTATAATGAAAAAGTTTTTCTTCTCCTATATTTTAATTATTTGTATCAATGTGGACTTGTGGATTCCTATTTTATTCAATGTGAAGTAAGTGTCTGTATATGTACGCATGCTTAGGTACATGTGCTGTTATGATCTCTATTTTTACAAATTATTAAATTTCATCAGTGACCAAGATAGCCTTTTTATTCATTTTATTTATTTATTTTTTTATTGTTGGGGATTCATGGAGGGTACACAGAACCAGGTTACATTGACTGCTTTTATTAGATAAGGACGCTCTTATAATTGTATCCCACCCATAAAAGGTATATCACACCCCTTGTGCCCCCACCCCCTCCCTCCTTTCTCCTTCGCAGCTCTCCCCATGCCCCACCCCCCACATTGTACTAGGACCTTAATTGTCCTCATATCAGAATTGAGTACCTAGACTGATTTCCATGTCCTTATGATAATGCTTTCTTAGTTCTTAGAGTATATACTTGCTTTTTTTATTTTTTATTTTTTTGCAGCAAAATGTTCTAAAATCATCTGTTTATTTACCTGACCCATCCCTGGGATCAACATTTCTCCATGGAATGATGGTTCCTCTTAGCAGAGAATGTTTATATGTGTAAATTCTAATATTCTTATTTCTACTGGAGATTTTCTGTTCTCAGGCCCTATCAAAGGACAAATTCAGGAAGTGTATGTATCCATATTCATATATATGAGTATACACACACATAGACACCCACACAGAGTTTTTTATATACACTTATTTCTATACATATGAGTTCATTCTTATAATTCAAACTTCAGTTTCATACCAAGGGATTTATTCTAGCATATACCCCTTTCAAATCGGAATATCTTTTCTGTAAGTATAGACCCAGCTTCAATTACTCTCAATATATTATTTAATCTTCCTCTTTCTAGCATATCTGTGAAAATTACTGTGCTACTGCTGCGTTTGTTTCTGCTAAATGACTTTTGACTAATTAGAAAGGAAGGAAGGAGGAAGAGAGGAGAGGAAGAATGAGTTAGATGAATTTTGGTGAATGTAACTATCAAAGTAAGCTTCATCCCAAGTAAGATATAGAACATTTCTTTTATCCCAATAAGTCATGCCATGCTTCTTTTCAGTAACTCCTTCATTCCAATCCAGCTGCTGTCAGGATTTCTCTCAGCATAGTTTAGTTTTACCTGTTCTAGAAATTAATTTTAACTGGATCACACAGTATGTATTTCCTGTGCTTGGTTTATCCTATTCTGAGCAAAATTAATTTATGATTCATTAAGTTGTTACAGGGATTATGACATCATTCCTTATTATTTCTGAGTTATAAATACATTTTATGAACCTATCACAATTTCTTTATTCATTCAATAGTGGACAATTGGGGTTATATTCAACTTTTGTCCATTAGGGAAGAAAGCTGTCATAGACATTTCTACAAGTCTTTTGTATAAATGTATTTTCACTTTTCTTTGGTAAATACCTAAAAGCATAATGACAGATCATAAGATTAGGGATCAGAAAACTGAAAATTGTTTTGAAAGTGATTACACCGTTTTACACTGTCATCACATTTACTATGTATATTATGGCACTTGCATGTGAATAATATATTTCAATATCAAGACAAAGATGTCTATTACAGACAGTACAAAACTGTTTACATAGATGTCTGCAAACAGTTTTGCAGAACTTGCCAGAAGTCTTATAACTCTTACCAAGTAGAGGATATCACCTGTCAAAATTATAAACAAACTAGATGTTCCTGCCCCGTAAAACTTCACCATGTGGACCCCAAACAGCCCCATCGTCGAGATTTGTGTGGGAGATGCAAAGGAAAAGGCCTGTCCTGTGACAGCACGTTCAGCTTTAAATATATCATTTCAACAAATGTGAAAAAAGTCCTGAGTGTGTGCTAAGGGAGCAGACTAGTGAGCTTTCTCTTCTCTCTTCTACCTCCTTCAAAATACTTCATGAAAGGTGGTGTATTTTGACAAAGACAAATAAAGATATTGCAAAAAAAAAAAAAGAAGACATAGATGACATAGACATAGATGTCTATCTACAAATATTCATTTAAGTCAATTATTTCTAAAATATTTGCTTAATAGTACTTCGAACATTCTAAGAATATCCATTTAAATATCAATGATTTTTAATCAATATAAATATTTACTTGTGGAGTAAATATTAGACATTTAGTGATTGAAAAGTGAATGACACAACAAATTTGTGGACTGGACTCTTGAGGGAGACTCAAAGTGACTAAATTGGTATAATGCTATAATCCCTGAAAGGTTTATAGAAAGGCCGTGCTTCTTTCAGTCTCTCGGTCTCTGTGTGCCTCTGTCTGTCTTTATCATTGCTTTCCTTGTTCTCTCTTCCCATGTGTCTAATGAGGACAACTAAGTGACCAAAGTGTTTCATTTAGAAAAATATTGAAAATATTTGTGGCTCAGTGAGTAGGACGCTGGCTCCATATGTCTAGGGTAGCCAGTTCCAACCCAGCCCCAGCCAAATTGCAACAAAAAAATAGCTGGGCATTGTGGCGGATGCCTGTAGTCCCAGCTACTAGGGAGATTAAGGCGAGAGAATCGCCTAAACCCTAAGAGCTGGAGGTTGCAAAAACTGTTGGCCGGATGCAGTTGCTCATGCCTGTAATCCTAGCACTCTGGGAGGCCGAGGCAGGTGGATTTCCTGACCTCAGAGGTTAGAGCCTAGTCTGAGCCAGAAGGAGACTTTGTCTCTAAAAATAGCCAGACGTTGTGGCAGTCATCTGTAGCCCCAGCTATTGGCGAGGCTGAGGCAAGAGAATGGCTTCAGCCCAGGAATTTGAGGTTGCTGTGACCTATGACGCCACGGCACTCTACAAACATATTGAGACTCTGTCACAAAAATAAAAAAAGGAAAGAAAAACAATACCATTTAATAGAATGATGACCTAATCTCACATTTTTATAGTACGTATTGGTCTACCTTTTTTCTTCTCAGTGCTAATTTCTCTTTGCCTCAGTAATTCTTTTTATAGTCTAATAGAGCACTATATAATGTCATATTGAAAAAGTTCAATTTTCTTAAGACATTCACATGAGCCTTACTTAATTAATTTGATATGGTGTTAAGGAAAACCTTTCTTTTCGATGGGGCATAAACTATAATCTCATTTTTGTATAACTGATAAGATTGTAATAATGCTTTTAAAGAATTCTACATTAATTTTATAGAAGTAATATATATATTCTTATTTCTGTTTGTCTCATCACATATCACAAGTTTTGCATAACAGGAAGCAATTTTTAAAAAGAGCAACAAAATTAGATGTTATTAAATTTCTCATAAAATAGCAATATTTTCAAAGTTAAACATTACATATAATTATGGAGTTTTTATTGTTGTAAGATATTATGTACTATTAAGTAGGGAAATAGCCTCTGCACATAAATTCTGATAATGAAGAAATATAAAATAAATACTTAAAGCTATACTTTCTGTTAGTAGTAATACACAGTATTAATAAGAGGAAAATAGTTAAATATACACATATTTAAATGGTAATCTAGTTAGGCACATGCTAACTTACAACTGTTAGAACTGATTTGCTTTCTATTATAAGAATTTAAATCAATATTTAGCAGCCTCATTTATTCTTTTACATACTTTAAAGTTCATGATTGTGAAGATACATTCTTATAAATGTATTGATCTGTACTTCTATTAGAACAAACATTTTTATAGAGTGAAGAATATAGAAGTAATATTTTTCATACTTTGCTCAGTGGGCAATACACGCTAATCTTACCTAATATACCTAGTGAAAGTATCTTTAAGCAAACCTTCATTTATTTGGAGAACCATACCTTTCTTTGTATTTTATTAGGAAGCATAATATGTTAGCAATTGCCAGTATATGTTTTTTATGCATTCACATTACCTTAATTAAAATTTAGTAATATATGTGACATAACACAGAGCCAGGATTCCTAGTATAATCATTGTATTTATTAGGACAAACTAATAAGATAATATGTAAGACGAAATAGTATAGCTATGAATGACCATAAATATTTGTAAATGGGTTTTCGTGACTTTCCAGAAAGGAAATAATGTAGATCATGCGGTTAGAGCAGATAGTTCACGTCCTCCTTGTTCTACGTTCTACCGTGGTTTACAATATAATTCTCAGATATTAGTCTCACTGTGACTTTCAAAATATGGTCAAAAAATCACTGTAAAAAGGCCTTAAATTCTATTATATAGGATCACCCATGAGTCGATGAGTGGTAATGAAAATGTGGTATGTTTAACCACGGAGTACTAAATATTCAGCCATAAAATAGAATGAAATATATGTCACACATAAAATATTTTTCCAGGCCAATATCTTTAAGCATTTACCATGCACTCTCTTCTAGTATTTTTATAGTTTTGGTTCTTAAATTTAAATCTTTTATTCAGCAAGAATCAATTTTTGTTAGTGGTGAGAAGTGTGGGTTCAGTTTCAGTCTTCTGCAAGTGACTAACCAGTTCTCCCAGCACTATCTGTGAAATAGGGATTCTTTTCTCCAATGCATGTTTTTGTTAAGCTTACCAAAAATCGTATCTGAGTTCATCTCTAGATTCTCTAATCTATTCCATCACTCTCTGTCTCTATTTTTGTGCCAGTACCATGCTGTTTTGATTACTGTACATTTGTAGTATTCGTAGTATAATCTGAAATCCAGATTTCAGATTTGGGGCCGGGATTTTATCAAGCTAAAAAACTTCTGCACTGCTAAGGGAAATAGCCTTTGCAATGGGAGAAGATTTTTGCATGTTATGAATCTGTAAAAGGTTTGATAGCTAGAATACACGGAGAACCCAAATTAACCATTAAGAAAAGAAACAAACAACCCCATTTCTTTGTGGG